>NDFG01000062.1:1905305-2083775 GCA_002167245.1 Sporophila hypoxantha | reverse complement strand
CCCCACAGCATTCCCGTGGGAAGAGGGACGGGGAGAGCCCACCGGGCACCGGGAGAGCCGCGGTTCCGTCCGTGGGACCAGGGGCTTGAAATGCCGGGGGAAAGCATTTCCCCCTTAGCAGCGGGACAGAGCCAGGAAAAACAGGAACGGGGTGGGATCTGAGGGAAACACGGCACAGCAGAGGGGGATTGAGAGCCAGGAGAGAGACCCAAAGCATCAGCAGCCAACATTAGCAGCACAGAATTCACAGAATCACAGAATTCACAGAATCACTGGGTTGGAAGAGACCTTCAAGACCATCAAGTCCATCCCAGCCCCAACCCCTCAGCTAAGCCCTGGCACCCAGTGCCACATCCAGGCTTTGTTAAACACCCCCAGGGATGGGGACTCCACCACCTCCCCAGGCAGCCATTCCAGAACTTTATCACCTTTCTGTAAAATCTTTTCCCTGATATCCACCCTGTATTTCCCCTGGTGCAGCTTGAGGCTGTGTGCTCTGGTTGTGTCAGTGCTGCTGCAGAAAGAGCCCAGCCCCAGCTGAGCACAGGCACCTTTCAGGAGCTGCAGAGTGATGAGGGCAGCCCTGAGTCTCCTTTTCTCCAGGCTGGGCACCCCCAGCTCCCTCAGGGGTTCCTCTCAGGGTTTGTGTTCCCAGCCCCTCTCCAGCCTCGCTGTCCCCTCTGGATGTGCTCAGTGTCCCAAGGTCCTTCCCAAGCTGAGGGCCCAGAGCTGGGCACAGCACTCAGGGTGTGCCCTCACAGTGCCAGGGACAGGGGCACAGTGACCTCCCTGCTCCTGCTGGGCACACCATTCCTGACCCAGGCCAGGAGCCATTGGCCTCTTGGCCCCCAGGGCACTCTGCTGGCCCATGGTCAGTCACTGTGCACCAGCACCCCCAGGTCCCCTTCAAATAAAAGCATTACACCAACTTCGTATGTTTTCCACTCTGTTTTAATAAATCACCGATGTCGCAGACATTCTCTTTGTTGAGAAAATCTATTCCTTAGGATTTGTCCTTCTGAGAATTGTGGCTAAGAGACAGACAATAAACAATAGTGTTTCTGGCTGTGGAATGTGACAGGCCAGTCTGGATTGGCCCATTTGGATGTTTTTAGTTAGTGGCCAGTCCAGGACTGAATTCTCTCGAGGTCGGAGAGAGCTCCTTTGTTATTTATTTCTTTAACTTCTGTCTTTTAGATTAGGTAGCTAGCATTCTGGAACTCTTCATTCCTTGTCCTTTTAGCATAGTTATACATGTAGTATATAATATATATATATATATACCTGATCAAAAAAAGTAAATCAAGCCTTCTGTAAATGGAGTCAAGGATTACGTCTCTTCCTTCACCCCAAGACCTTGTGACACCGTCACACACTACAAACACGTTTTCTAAAATCCCTATTTTTATTTTTTAACTACTTATACTTGTCTTTTATCCAAACTATTGATCTCATCACTTTCTTCAATTATTACAAAAATACTCAAGAAAACATTCAACTATAACATGAACTTCCTTTCTTTAAATTTCATATTAAGTATCAATCTAAGTAATCTCTCATTCAACTACACTTCTCACCCTCACACTTTGTGTCAAATCCAAACTCATATCTATATTATATACTAATATATATCTATATATTAAATAAATGCTATATTATTATATATCATTTATATATCTATGTAATCTATATATTATAACCCACTTTTCAATATATTTAAAAAAAATTTACAATATTCAAAAAATTCTATCCTAAAAAAAAAACTTCAAAAAATTCAATTATAAATAGTTTAATTCGTTTTTTAACGCCAAAGTTTTTACTTATACTACTATTCCTTTAAAAATATTATTTTAAAATAATATTAATATTTAAAAAGAGATTTATATTTGAAAATAATGCCCCACCTCCGGTGTGGGGGCAGCCCAAGCTGGTCCCGGAGCAGGAGCAGAAATCCCTTGGGATGCAAGGATTGCCCTTGGAGTGTGAGCACTGTGCTGGCTTTGCTGTGCTCCCTGTTTTGGCACAGCAGCTGCACTGAACCAGCCCCTCCCCATCACCTGCAGCCCTCCCTGGAGACACYAGCAGGGTCCAGGGGTTTTTGGGTAGGGTGGTGCAGAAATCCCCTCCCAGCCCTGTGTCCCCCCTGCTGCCCTGGCAGGCTCCAGCTGCTGTTCTGGCATGCTCCTGTCCCGCACAGCATTGTGATTTGGTGCTTATATTTTATATTTTACTTATATATTTATATATATATACACATACATACATACATACATATATATATATATATTATAATAAAGTTATATTATATTTATAATAATGAAGTAATAATAAATATAAATAATAATTATAAATAATTATAAGTAAAATTATTTCTATTTTACTTATATATATATATTTATATATTTTATATATATTATTATTAATAAAGTAATAATATAGTTAATAATAGTAAAAATTATAAAATAATATAAGTAAAATATTTTATATTTTACCTATATATATTATATATTTATATATGATATATAAATATCTTAATAATAATAATGTCATAATAAATATAAATAATAATGATTAAATAATACGAGAAGATATTTTCTATTTTACTTATATATTTATATTCTATAATTCATATTTTTATTTATATTTTATATTTAATAACAGATTTTTATAATCTGTTCTGGGCTCACCTGGAGCGTGGCTCAGGCCAGCCTGCCCCAGTGGCCGACACCACACGGCCCCAGCAGCTCCTGCTGCCCTCCTGCTCAGCCCCACAGASCCAGGCTGTGCCCAGACTGTGCTCCTGGACCTGCTCTGCATCCCCACAACCACCAGCATCTCTCCATGGCTTGGCTCTCACCCATTCTCTTCTTCCACCTGTGTGGATGTTTAATCCCACTCASACAAGCACAGTTCAAAAGGCTTTTTTCATCCTTTAGTTTTCCTTGGGTTTAATTCCCCTCCTKTTTTCCTTCCTATCCTCTGTCCTTCYTCCCTTTCCATCTTTTCCACCCTCACCTTTTCCTCCTGGCCATGTCACARTTTTAGGGAAGATGGGCAACCAGCACTGGCAGCAAGTGGCTCTCAGGGCATTTCCCCCTCTCTTCCATCTCACAAATATTTCAATTTATTTAGATGCATCTTTACAAATTAACACACAACCATCCCAAAGGTGCCAGCAGCAAATGCTGAGTCATTTCCAAGTTTATTTAGGATTTATTTYGTTTAGTTTAGCACTACCCAGAGAGATTAACCTGTTTCTTCRACTGCATCTTTTCCAGCCCTTCACCTGCATGGTGAGCAGTGAATGATGCTCAGGGCAGGCACACACTGGTCCCATCTCCATTCCACAAACCCCTGCTCTGGAGAGGAACCTTATGGGCTCCTGAAATGAAGTTATTACCCCTATAAACCCTCTGGTACCTCCAAKCCCACTGGGCAGCCAAGGTCTGGCTCTGCAGACACAGGGCAAACCCTYGGGTTTGGGTCTGGAGAGGTGCCAGAGCTGCTTCAATGCTGTGAAAGGAAAGAGTAAAGAAGGTATTAAAGCCAAGAAACCAAACCAGGCACTTTGTCCCTCATGGCATTTTCTACAGGAAAAAACAAACAAAGCTAAAATCCACTGGCCTCAAACTTGCAGCCTGGAGAAATCTCATTCTGCAAACGCATGCTGAGAAATGAAAGGAGTGTGGACACCAGGAGCCTGGCTGGCTGCTCTCATGGCAARGTGCTGCAGCCCAGCATCCCCAGCACCAGCACAAGGGCACCTCCTTGCAGCCCTTTTCTCTGAAATCCCAGAACCTGCTGGTGTAGGGAGCCAGAGCTCGAGGAACCCTCCACAAATGTGGGATGAAGTGATCACTGTTGAGGGGACCTGACGCCTGGATTTTCACATGCTCGGCTTAGCAGGGGATTTACTCGGGGGCACAGCCYGAGCATGTGGCAGCAGCATCTCATTAGTGTCACAGACAATGCCCAGCCAGTCTAAGGCTGAAAAGTAGGGTTAATTTTCCCTATATAGATTTATTGTAAGAGTTTAGGGAGCCACAACACAGCTGAGTTTAGATTTATTGTMTTAAAAGTCCCAGAACAGGTTCAATCACACTTGAAATAGCTGGGAAGGGCAAGGAGGAGCAGCTAGCCTGTGCTACTCTCCCCCTTCTCTTTCCAAACACTCCATCCCACAGAAAAYGGAGAAGCCCCCAAAAGGATGGCTATTCCTGCCCCTCCTCATTGCTCTGGGATGCACAAGGTCACCAAACACAACCTTTCTCCTCCCACCCAGCAGCAGGACCAGCAAAGCAGCCAAACACATTCCCCTGAGAAGTCTGGATGMGCCATGGAAATATATCCTGAAGGGAGGAGTAAGACAACGTAAAAGGTTACAGAGTTTAAGCACCAAGAGGGAGGAACAAGGTTATATAAAGTTTTACAGGTCAGGACAAAGACCTCAGATATATTAAAGAAAATAAACAGAGCGATGAAGTCAGCCACACACGAGCGCCAAGGCTGGCTCTTTAAGCAGTTCTGGGGTTGATTGAGAGTTTTTGAGGAACAAATRCAGGGTTACCCAAACTGAAGGAGATCCTACAGGGAGATGGGAGGTTGGAGACAGCTACCAGGCAAAGAGCTCCTGACACACAAAGTGTGGGAGTCACTCATGAARAGTCACTGAAATCAAAGCTACACCTGTGTTAAACACCCAGTTTCACACTGAAGTGAACTCTCAAAGAGTAAGAAGCATGTGGGAATGAGAAAAAAACCCCTTTATCCAGGAGCTCTCCCTCTGGKGAGTGAAGCTGGAGCAGAATCCCAACTCCCTGCATCCCTGGAGCAGCCCACAACTTCTCCTTGCTGGAGAAGAGCATCTCTGGCAGTGCTGAGGAGCATCAGCCCAGCTGTGGCACCGAGCCCCTGCCCTGGCACCCAAAACTGTGGGTGCCAATCCCTTTTTCAGGGACACAGCACCTTCCTGTCCCTTCTGCACCGATGCCATCGCGCTGCTCTCGGCTAGCAGCTCTCACTTCCTACCCGAGGAATGGGATTGAGGTGGGGGAAGCACAGATAATAAATACAGCTTCCCACACCCTAAAAACTTCCTTTGCACTCCACTAAGTGTTTGCACGTACCTCAGCTGCTAATGTTAGGACAGAGCTTTAAGCCAGATGTGAGACTCCCCCTGAGTCCTGGCTGCATTTGCAGGGAGACTCAGCCCTGCCAGCCCTGCACGGGGCCCAGCTTTTCCTTGGAAGACAACTTGGAGATGCTGCATTTATATCCTACATTACCCACTGCCAGATTGACAAAGTCACAGAGGTATTTGTTTCTTTGGTTTTATGTCCTAATGCAATAAATTCTTCTGAGGAGTTAATTCTGTACCATTCCAGCTCCTTCCCTTCTGCCTCAAGGGGAAAGGTGTATGGAGGAGATAAATTCCTGCCACATCCACCACTGTGTGCTCCAGTGCATTCCCACTGCAAGAATAAACCCAAGGAGTGATGATCCAGCACAAAATGAACACTTCATGCATTTTATTGAGTCTATTTAAATTTGCATTATAACACCTTACATAGGGAACAAACTCCTCCTAAGTGTTAGCTGGCAAACCTGGTCAAACTGTGTCCAACAACCTCTGAGTACCAGTTTGTATTAAACAAGTCCAGTACAAACAAATGTAAAGCACTGTTTAAAAAAAATAAAGGAAAAAAATAATGAAGAAAAGTGTTACATTCACAGTGGAATTCAGGGCTTCCCAACCAACAGCCTRCCCAGCAGAGTGAAATTCAGAAATGGGCTCAAATATTGTAGCTAAAGGGAATAAAACCAGATATAAATCAAATAAATTCAATGTTATGTTTCCTCATAAGACAAAAGAGATACGGTCTATCTGAGAGGTTGGGAAGCCCTGGTGTAACAGATGCAAACCTCTTTTTTTAACACACCACCACTTATTTGTACTTTGGGTACGTTACCATTAATTGTGTCTCTTCAGCCTCCTGCTTCCCCCCCTAATCGAGGATAAACAAAAAGCCTACTGTACATAAGGGCTGGAAATATTTCTGAAGTTGTTATAAATTCCCTCCATGTGGCTCCAAGCCAACCTTCATGCAAAGCTCCTCCTCCTGGGAGAAGGCAGAGGAGCAGGCAGACATTTCCGACAGCCGGGCTGCTCCTGGGCTCCCCAGAGCCCTTCCCAGAGCGGGACAGAGCTTCCCTGGACACAGCGATCCCAAACGAGGGGTGACAACGAGGGATGGAGGATCCTGCTGTGCTGTGGAGGCTCAGAACCCCCTCAGCCTTACCTGCACCTCTCCTCACCCTGCATGATCCATCCCCTCGTTGTTATGGTGAGACCACAGGGTTGTGAGGACAACTCTTTATCCACCGTGGATCCACCCGGGAAAGGGGCCTTTGGAGTCCCACATTTGCATAACCAGGACAAGTGACAGGAAACTGGGATGACACTCATTATGGGCCATTGTGCCAGCTCTGGTGGGAAACCCCTTCGTCTGCAAGGCACACAATGGACAATTAGGGTGGGTGTCSTGTCCTGCAGCTGCTTCCTACAAAAGGCCCTTCAAATTCCCTGATTTCTATGCACGAAGTACCTACGCAATCAAACTGTTTTTAAAACATCTCAACTGCCCCCAAGTTCTCTGCAAAAAACCCYACTTGTTCGAAGAAATAAAAAATATGCATGCGAAAGGGAAATCCAATCAGCACCAGGAATTCAGACTTTTCACAGATAAAGCCCCCCCACCCCAAAAAAATTAAAGTGAGCACCCGCAAGTCTGCGTTTGTTCACAACGTGAATTAAAATATGAACTAACAGCAACTCGTAACGTTAAATTATTAAAACTGTGTTTGCCACAAGGRTTTGGCCGGGTGACCGCTGTCATTGCTGTGGGTAGGGGTCTGTCCTGTCAGAAAGGAACGAAGCTCACGCACCAGGGATTCCCAGCAGGAGTTTGGACATCTGGGAAAAAACCTCATGGTAACCACTGAGTGGAAATGACAAGGAGAATCCTTCGGAACCAAGACAAAAGCTGCAGAACCTGCAAGGAATGCCGCTGGTGCTGAAGGCAGATCCCACACGGTGGCACTGTGACCCAGGCCACAGAGCACATGGCTCTGCCTGTCCAAAGCCACCATTCCTACAAATCAGCCCCAGGAACGTGCCAAAACTCGCCCTTTTAACCCTTCACACCCCTCCAGGCACGAGTGAAGATGCTGAGTCCCTCCAGAAATATAAAAAAATACTAAGGGAAGAGCTAAATACACATGTTCACTATCAAAATAATTCATGAAATGTAAATTAGTCTAATTATGAGTGTTTCACATTTTGTAAGCAACTGAAATGTTAATATTGGCTTTTCCTAACTCCAATCTAAATTTAGATAAATAGAAATTTAATTACCCTAATTAACTGAGCTACATAAAGAAGTTTTTGCTGCAGACAATGAGCCCCCAGCCCCTTTAGCACACTCAGCGCTGCGAAAGGCAGAGAAACCACGGAGAACCACCAACATCTCTTAAACTGAGATTAAATTATTTGTTCTTGGTACCGTTTGGGAAACCTCCAAGATTTTATTAGTTGCTCTTGTTACAGAAAGATAAAATGTTAAGACATGCCATAAGCTATAACAAAACTGTTGTTTTGGGGCAGTTCTACCAAGGTGGAAATTCCATGGAAAAGGTGGGGTGACAGGTACCACAGCCATGCTTTGTGTGGGTTTGGGAAAATGGGCTCCCTTCCTGGTGGTCACCAGCTCTGGTCTGAGATGAACATCTCTGACTTCCAACATCTAACACGGTACTCATATAGAGAGGGCTTTTTTCCTTCTAATTCTACGCTCTGTAAGTCTGGAAACTGCAACTGAGAGCGAGTATTTGCTCTGTGAAATTCAGAAGTGTTATTTTGCTGTGAAATTTTGGCACAGAGAAGCCAGCACCCAGAATCAACAGCCAACTCCAATTTTAAAGTGATGTGTCCAAGGAAAAAGCCAAACTCGTGAGCTGKCTGATTGTTCTTTTCCCAAAGAACCCTTGTGCTCCCTCTGCCATGATGGTGTGTRCCACCAGGAGGAAAGAGAGCTCAACAGACTGTCAGGGCTTTCCACTGAAACAGCACAAAATGCACATGGAGGAAAAAAAAAAACCAAACAGAATTTTGGGATGCTGTGGAATCCTGAACTAGCTGATGAGATGTTGAAATGGCTTAGAGCAGCGATCATAGTTTATGCACCCACCACTATAAAATACCAAAAATGTGTTTTAATTAGGAAAAAAGATAGGCCAGCTTTGGTTTTGTCATCTGAGGAACAAGCAACATTTCCCATCCAGCCAGCAAGAGCAGCTCATATCCCTTCAGAACTACTGCCCTGGAGTGGAAATAAATAAAAACCGCTTTCCCACTGCACATGTAAGCCAGGAAAAACCCKAAACCTTAGAGAATAAAACAAAGAAGGGGTCAGTGAGGGTGAAGGATGTTTCCCCACACACACACTCCGATGAGAGTTGAGGTACATTCTCCAATTCTCAACTGCAACATCACATACATAATTTTAAAAGTAAATTCATGTTCATTCTGTCCAATAGGAATATAAAGAGCTTGTTGGGTTTTTACTGTTAGTCTCAAGAATCTCCTACACATTTAAGTGCACTCATTTTAAAATGTAACCCAATACTAATGATGTGCTTTCCAGTTACTCCCTGAGGCACCTGCACCACAGGCTACCAACACCAGACCCCTCAACACATCCAGAGGTTACCAGTACAGCTGAAGCTTGTGAAGAACTAAAAACCAACCTGTCCATACTTGTTTGATGCAGTTACAACATTGCCTCAAAAATTGAGAGGAAAAGCTGATAGAAAAATTGGGCACAAACCTCAGTGAACAAGCCAGTACACACAGGTTTGTATTATTTCATATTTGCAACCATACCAAGAAATAACCAGCCATTAGAACAGTTTCTAATTTTTATCATCTTTTTTTTTTGGTGGCATTACTGAGCCAAAACACTGCAACTATAACATTTAATTTCCGGTTTTTAAAATGCAATTAAATGTCTAATCCAACTTTTTATGTTACAGTAGCTGTTCACATAAATAGCACAGATATGCACTGCTCTTGACAGGTACACAGTCACAAAAGCAGCTCTCTCGTGTTCAGTTTGCTCTCTGTGTAGTGGGGGTTGTATGAAAAGCATTCTTGATTTCTAAGCATGGTACAATTTTAATTCTTAATGCGTTAGTACAACAGTGCATTGGAAAAGTACTGAGCTTCTACAAAAAAGCTTTACAATTTTAAAACAGATTTTTTTTCCTTTATTTAAACAAGCATAGGCAATTCTTATATTTCCACAACAAGATAAATATCCCAATTACGCTAACAGCTCATCCTACAGCGTGCCATAGTGATGGGGAAAGGGCTAACATTAGTGTTATTTACACAGACATGTCCAATATTAACCCAGGAGGAAAATTAAAAGTATGTTCAAATGTGCAATTAAATTAATACTATTTTTTCAGAGAGTTGGATTTCTTGCAAAAATTCCTCTATGACTCATGGACACTGAGCTGGGATAACTTCTCAAATAACTCCTCAGAAGCACAATCTTGAGGAAAAACTGTTTATTGGGCTGGGATGGCAAGGGCTGGGAAGGAGAAAGAACTTAATATCTTCACAAAGAAAAAAATATTTTGAAGTGGGGAGATGTCTTTGGACAAGTGAAATTGAACACCCAAACCAACTAGAACTCGAAAAACCTAATTAAAGAAATTTTCCAATTCCCAAATCTTGAATCCAGAGAAAATGCTTTCATGAGGGAAGATTCACTCCGAGTCATTACTATACATTGAGGTACCACTCAAAAAGTGGCCATAAAGGAAGTGACTTCTTTGCCCATCACTATCACACCGGCTGCCTGGCCATCACTCAGCTCTTAGACCACGCTCTCCCTGTTCCCAGAGGCCAGGACTGCCCTGCGGCAGATGGGGCAGGTGGAGTTCTCGGASAGCCAGCGGTCGATGCAGTGCACGTGGTACTCGTGCGAGCACGGCAGCTTGCGGAGCTTGTTGCCCTCCGTGTACTCGGTGATGCACACGCTGCAGGTTTTCAGAGCGTCGCTCTCACCAAAATTCCTCATGGCTAGGTTGTCAATTTGTTCTTTGGTGAGTCCTCTGGGTTGGTCATCGTCATCTTCATTGAGTAGGAAAAACTGTGCAAGGCTAAGGAATGGTAAAGAACCGCTTTCTTCAAAAGTGACCGATCCCCTCATATTGCGGCCTTCCCGCCTGGCACCGGATGTTGAGCTAGCCTCGTGCCCCCCCTCGTACACCTCCCCTGAGCTAACATCTGCATTCTCATTGCCCGAGGCGCCCCCGCCTCCGCTCTGCGGCTCAGAAGTCTCCACYTTGTGGCTGGGAGCCGACCCACTGGAATCTGCATCGCTATCGCTGTACATGAAGTAGCTGAGCTCCCCGAAGCCCGTCATGATCTGCCTCAGCATGGTCTGGATGGCGACCGACGTGGTCTCGCTCAGGCCCGTGTTRAGGATCCTACGGATGGGGATCCTGATGGTGCTGACGTAAGTTCTCACCCCAGCCCGCTCCGAGCGGGAGAAGGTGCGCCGGAAGCCTCCGCGCTCGCTCTCGTAGGTGACCGTGTTGTTGGGGGTCTGGGAGCGCGAGCGGGTCCTGTTGGCGATGCTGTCCCTCTGCCGGTACTCGCCCGGGCGAACTCTTCTCACCTGCAGGTCCAGCACTATGGTGGGAGGCCTCTGCCCAGGAGCTGTGGACTCACCAGTGCCGGTGCTTTCTGAAGAACCTGCTGCTTGAGGAGCAGGCCTCGTCTCAGGGGGGGAAAACAGAACTGCATTTTCACTTGGCACCTCAGTCCCCACTGTGTGCTGCCTTAACGTCACGTGCTGTCTGGTTCTAGAGCTGCCCTCAGCCTCGCCRGCTGAGGAGTGGTCAAGTGTTTGAGATGATGTGTTGTGATGAGACCTGCGAGGGGCCTCGCTCACTGCATTAATAGGTGACCTACTTCTATCAGTCCTAGCCCGCGTCCGCCGCTGCTCTGGACTCCTACTCCTGGCTCTCCTCTGCCCTCTAGGAGGGGAAGCCTCCGCAGCTGTCAGCTCCTCCGCACTGCTCCTTTCTGATCCAGGCTGCCTTACGGATGGTGATTCAGACCTTGGAATTTCAGAGTCACTTTGGCTGTTTTCCAAATCCTCCCCATTGGAAGGCTCTACAGATGGCTCATTCTCAGTTTCTGGATTCGTGTTCCCATTATTACGGTTGACATTTATTTCCAAACTGAATCTGAAGTCGCCGCTATTTGGGTTAGTCCGGCTCACTGCTCTCCAGGACTGGTTTCCTCGCTGCCCGCTTCGTGTCGTATTTCCAGTCTGTCGGACTGAATTAAGCCAGTCTATTATAGAATCTCCATTTGAAACATCTTCTGCGGACTCTGCACCTATGAAAAAGACAGGGAACTACCAAAATTAGAGTACTGAGCTAATTTTGGAGCCATCTTCTCCAAGAACATAATTGCTTAGCTTAACAAGTGACAATTTAGAAGTGCTGAGTCCTACCGAGTGCTACTGTGGTTTCACAGGCAGTGTGACAATTCTGTAACTACCAGAGCTCTACTAAGGGAGCAGGAGTGGACATTGCTCTAATATGCACAGATAGGCTGCAGCCATCACAGAGCAAACAAGTCATCAAAAGAACATGTATTTTCTATCATAAGTAAATGGAAAGTCACATGTCAGGTGGCATAACACATCAATATTCTGTGTTTTCCTTTCCAAACAATTAAGTGATCTATCGACCGTGAAACAGAGAATTAAGGTTGTCCTGAACCTTCACCTGCAGAGCTTTATAGCAAATCTGTCTCACTGAAGAATGAACCCAAGTGGTCAGCTCCAAGCATCCCCCACCACCCACTACAGAAGGGTGGCAACAAAAGCAATGCAGCATCTTTGGAACGGAAGAATTAAAAAAGAGAGATCTCCAAAAAGCATCCCAGAAGGGAGCAGACAGAAAGGCAATCTTAAAAAAATGAAATAAAAAAAGAAATAAACCTAAGCAAAACTATTTTGATAGAAGTAAAAGATGTGTTATGAATGAAATCTGTCCCAAACTGACCTCTGCAGCAGATATCAGACATAAGGTTCACTGAGTTTTGAAACAAAGCTCACCTTGCACCTGCCTAGGCTTAACTTGTTCCACTCCTGCACTCAAGTTAAGGTCCGTATGGGGTGCTAAAGTTAAGAGTTTTCACAAATACTGTATATACCTCTATTCTCATCACTGTTTTGCTGTGGCGGACCTTCTTTAACTTGGTGTAGCCTTCTCAGCAACTCTTCTTCAGTAATTTCACCTTAGAAAATAAGCAAAATTTTCCAAAAATATTTCCAAATCATATATGTATGGCAAGCATTATCAAAAGCTTCTAAAGAAGGTACAAGCCACTGCTTGTGTTCTGTCTAATTAATTCCTGCCATAATGGCACTGCCAAGCATGTTGCTAYGGGGAAGTTCAGACACTTTAGCACTGTTGTCCCAAGTAAGTTTTCCTGAAGCTGAAATACCCAACAGTTCCATCCTATTCAAGAGAGATGTGCTCTCTGGTTCTGTAACCTCGACAGCTGAGCAGCAATTTTTGTCATCCTACACCCATTAGGGTGTCCAGCATGAAATATTTGAGGTTAACACTTCCATAAGCAGGAACAGAAGGTTTAAATAACTTGATTTGAATTAGGTATCAACCTATGAAGAGGAAGTTTAACACGTTGATTGAGAGCTGACATCAAAATGTCCATGCAGAATCTCATACCAGACTACTTACCATGGTTACAAACTCCTAACCTCACCAGCACAAAGTCTGCACACAGAGGCTTAAAGGAGATTTTTTGTCCATCTAAGGGTTCGTAACTGGAACTGGGTCAAATCTGGGTGTTCCTGCCAAGTTGTGCAAACACCAGACTTCTGTYTCTGATGAATACACACCATCCTATGTCTCCACAAGTCAAAGGACCACTTGAATTTGAATGTGAACGAATTAGCCAGAAGCTACTTCCTACCACGGAACACAGCTGCAGCACACAGACGGGTGAAAGGGCTTCAGGGGAACAGAAAATGACACAAATTTCCTACAAGCAACTCTAGCAGGATGGACATAGGCAAGCATTACCTACCTGGTGTTCCTAGCAAATTGTTATCTCTCATAAGCCTGTAGTCCTCTTCACTCAGGTTGTTCACAAACTGATAGAAAGCTTCTTCTCGGTCTAACCGATCCAGCTGGCTCTGACGTTGGGCTTCTGACTGATCAACACTTCCTTTATCACTAGAATCTGAGCTTTCCATCTTGATGAGTAGAAGACTACCTAAAAAAGGAGAGAACAAACCCTTCATGAGAGCAGTGAAATACAGCATGGAATTTATGCATGTGAGTGCAGTACAAGAGTGAGGTACAGGTTAAAGCAGCTTGCTAATGAAGCTTTGGTTAGGATCAGGTTCATCACCACAGGGATCAAAAACAAAGCCATGAACCTCCTCAAGAAGTACAAACAAAACTGATGCCCAAATACTCATCAAAGCAGCAAGCTGAACACAGAATACCATCTGCCATAAGCCTTAGAGCCCATCTTTGAATTCACATAGTAAGTGACCATGATTATCTGCTTTTTGCATAAAATATTCCTGATATCACAACTGCCTCTCCAAGCAGCCTTACAGAAGTGTAGTAAAAGGCATAAGCCATCCTTGATTGTGCTCCCTGAGCACAGGATTAGGTGTTCCCTGCCTTCTTCCTGCCTGCTACACAAACACCCTCTTCGCCATACTAGTGAATTTTAACAGAATGAAGAGGTTATGAACAACTCAAATGAAGAAGATGCTGTCGAACCCTGTGCACAAAAAAAGGGACAGGTTCTCACTCCCTCAAAAAAACAAAAAGAGTTTGTAAAATCAGCTTTATAGTTTTACATCAAGAGAGGAATTTGCTTTCAAGTTTCAGCTTTTACTGAACTACTGATGTTGATGAGCAAATTTCCAAGACAAAACTCCAGCATATACCAGCTGCACCACTGCTTTAAAGAGCTGTCTTCCAGGCTGCATATTTTAAAATATAACCTTCTCATATTGTTTTTCTCTCTTTCAAGGAAAATAATCGATTAATGCTGTGTCTGTATCTGATAAATATTGTAAAGAACAATGCAAATGCAGGAGACATTCTGGCACTGGCTGTGCCATGCAAATGCATCAAATGAAGATAAAATAACCAGTTTCCTTGATCACTCTGCCTCACTACTCACAGCACCAAGAATTTTCCTGTACAACTGGTAGAATCTAGTTACTCAGAGGTGATTAAGAACCCTAAGAAGCTAATCCTCTGCATGCTAAAAAGCTCTGCAATAACATTCCCCATCAGAAAACATTCCTTTCATTTAAACCATACTTCAAGTGACATGGAAATACTGGAAGAATAAAGCTTTTCTGCTTCTCACTGGAAAATTTCCAACACTTAGACATCTGTCTAGTGCAAAAACCATCTTTTTTTGGTTTGTCAGCACAGCTGTCAAGTCAAGACTGCCCACAGTTTACATTAGTGCTTCTCCAGAAGAGCAGCACTGCATGATCTCCACGGGCACTTTATTTCAGCTGCTATGGTGAAAATTAAAGTGCACCAACGACCACCCTGTGCAGCACCAGAAAAATTCCACAGGATAGAACATCCCATTATTGCAGACTTGGAAATTATGAAACTGCTGTTCTGACCCTCTTTGTCTGCAGTTCTGATGCAGCAGAACTTGAATTCAAGTTAGTGATATTAACTAATTGCCACTCGGGGCTACCGGTGCTGTTTGGTTCTGTGAAGTTCTGCCACTTTACCAAAGCTATTACACCCTTTTTTCAGGAATCAGGAAGCAGCAGCAATTCCCAGAGTCACTCCTGAGTCAGATGGGAGCCTATCAGCTTTCTCTGCATTTCTAAATCCCTGGAGCAATCTAAAGACTGCAGACTGGCATGTGACATGCGAGTGCTGTTAAACACCGATAAATGACCCCATTCACAGGACAGTTGAGCAATAGTTTCTGCAGGTGTGTTCAGCTCTGACCCGGCTCACTTAGGAAATCCCTGTGCCCTTCACATGCCAGGCACGTATTCCTAGTGAGAACACAGCTTCAGTCAACTTGTTTTACAAGCTTTCTGCAGCAGAATTATTACTTCAAGTACCATTATTTAAAGACACGCTGGAGAAGATACTTTTAAAAGCAGTTCTCACTGGTTCTGGTAATACCTGAATAAAAGTCTCAAGTAGAACAAGAGACTGGCATTCAAAATAAAACCTTGAAATGCATCAGTTCTTTGGGAATACACATCAAACTTGGAAACACGTGGAATGCCTTCAGAAAGATGGTAATATTAACACCTTTATAAGCATTAGACCAATTCTTCAACAGCTCTTAAAACAGAAAGATGCACTACACATACAAAACATAACATTTGTTTACTATTTATTTACTACTTTCCTTTTAACTGAAAATGCTTGCAGGCACCTTGGCTATCTAATGCCTATGTGATTCAAAGATATTTGCCTATTTCAGAAAATGAAGGTGCACCATTCTTGGTCAGGGAAAAAGGGAGTCAAAACAAGTCAAATGGGGGGGAATTTAAAATCTCCTCTTTACCACAGGCTGATGTACAGTTCAATGGGTGATTCTTTAGGAAATGCTTGGAATAAGTCAGTACTAATTTCCAGGTTTGCTCCTCTTTTCTCCTCCTTCATCTCTTATCTTCCCTCTTCAACCATAAAATCAGCTAATGGTGAAGGCTGAATAGAGTTTACTGCTCAGACGTGGGATGAATGAAGAATTTAATTTACACGAGAACTTTTCTACTAGTGACAAATTGCTGTATTTTCCTYTTGCAAGCTACTCACAGGTTACACCAGTCCCCTGTATCCCCCAGAAATGCTGTGCATCTCTCTGGGATGTTTACACTGATGGAAATACAGATGGCACAGAAACACAGCAGCAACAACACATTCTCCCTCCGTGACTGCAGACAGCAAATGGGATGATACACTTCAACAGAGCTCTGATATTAAAACCAGCAAATGAAAACCAGGATTTCTATCCCAAGGCTTCTGCTGCTTTCTATCTCCTCCCTGTGCCCTCAYCTCATTGTGCAAGTTGTCCAACATAAGCCTCACCTCCCAGGCTGCTGCAGAGCTCTCAGTGGCCAGACTGAACCTACTGGAATGTTTAGACTGCTCCTGCCTCAGCACAGCTCCATAGAGCCCATCTGGCTGGACAGCAGGATTTCCACMGTGGGAGTTACCATGGCCCTGCACACAGAGGCAGAAAGAACTTGAAAATCTGCCCCTCAGGATGCTGCTCTCAGCTCACACCCTGCAGGCAATTAAGACTGGCTGAAGGAAGCCAGTAATACAGGGWAGCCTGATGAGGGAAAACCAACAMGTGTACTATTAGCTTAAAACAAAATYACCAACATTTGGCTATCTAATAAGCAKGTACAGTTCAACTCTGCTTTTCTTWCTTCCAGTGTAAGACTTTGTTCTTATCCAAGCTGAAAGATTCAGAATTTCCTCCTTCAGTGTCCTTCCTTGTCAGCACTGAGTTGACACAGGGTGGGGAAGGTCACAACTACGAGCAGAAGTTCAGATCTGCTGGTTATTCCAACTTCAGTTGAGATACCTAGGCATGAAAATCTCTTTACGGGGAACTGAGGGGGCGACCACCTAAGGACTGCACAAAGCAAGAGAATCAGAGATAGGATAAACAATTTTCTCCTTGAAAAAATACATTCTTCAGCAGCTTGAATATCCAGACAAGAGTAACTACAGTGAATTCTTAATTGGTGTTCCCATCCTGCCACAAATCAGAAAAGTATCTTCCCTGCAGTTACGCTTCAACAGCCTCAGAGATTTCCAAGCACAAATGACTGCCTGTCTCCCCACTGCTGCTCCAGGCTGCAGTAAGCCCACAAAAGCTATTGTTTGTTACATTCTTTTAATTCAAGAGGAAGCAATACTGTGGTTTTTTGATAAGGACAATTTAAAGAGTACTGSATATTCCCTCAATAATACAAAGTTATTCTTACAGCATAAGAAATATTTTGGGTTTTTTGTGCCAGGTTGTTCGTAAACTAAATCCAGTCAGGAATGTGCTCCTGCCTCAAATCTAGTGAGACAGCAAGCAGGGATAACATGTGTGTGTCACCCATTTACTTTCAGCAGCAACACAGCCTATCTCCATATTGCCTAGCACTTGTGGACTACAGGATTCTTCCCAGAAAAAGCATTAATGGACCATAACACACAGTAATACATCTCTAGTTCTTCCTCCTTCAGTAATGTCTAATAGCTCCTGACATTAGTTACCTGAACTGAACACCAAGACACTACCTTAGCCTGCATTCCTGGGTTTTTTTACATTTAAAAGAAATCCCATCAAACATTAGAGCTCTCATTAAACCAACTAGGCAGGACTTAGAAAATCTGACAAACCCTGAAATCACTAATTGGCAGGGTTAAATGAAAAAGCGACACTTCAAAATTAAAATTTTCATTAGATTTATGGGGCAATCCTCAAATTTTTACAGGACAAAACATGGAATTTAATTAAACTGAAGAAACAACTCAGCTGCTCATGAGTCAGGGGTGCACGAAGAAGRTCCTCTAGAACTCCCCCATGTCGGTGTTACCGGTATTTCAACCTCACCTGAGAATCTCTCGTGCCTTGTGGGGCAGGAATGAGTTTCCTGAGCTACCTCACGTCCCAGCAACACAGTTAATACCTCTGGATAAACACAAAAGAGGATGGCAGTGTGGGTGTTCCAGAGATGTCCTCAGCAGAAGGCCAACTTCTCATTTATGATTCATACCCTCATCTTAATTAGCTACTCCAACCGGTWGAGCACCTTGCTTCCTTGCAGTCTACGCAACTGATCAAACCCTTGCACTGAAGGGGTGACTCAGGATGGAAGCCAGAAGCACTGACTTGTTTGCTTTGGGTCCTGAGAGGCTATTTTCCTGCCCAGGCTGCAGTGAACATGCCTCACAGACCCTTCAGCTGGAGAGAAGCAGAGCACAGCTGTGTGTCCAAGCGCTTTCCACGAACTGTGACTTCAGCAGCTCTGCCGTGCCCAGCCAGCCTCGCTCCAATTCCAGGGCTCAAATGACACAGGAACAGCAGCTAGAACAGGCAGTCCTCTTCCCCAGCTCCTTCAAGCACAAACTGAACCCACTTCACACACAGCACTCATCCAACCCACTCCACCTCATTTTCCTAGAAGAATTCAAAGTTGAAAAACAGTTTCCATGCCAGTCAGTATCCAATTTCTCCATACTCAAAACTAGCTGGAAGTAAGACATAACAGAAACTACATTTTCATCTTAAATATTTCATCACTCAAGTCAGCAAGCTCAAAAGCAGAAGCAAAAACTGTCAGTGAATCCTATCATTAAAGGAAAAAGACACCTTAAGACAGTGAAATGAAAGTCATCTATTTGCATTATACATGGAGCTTRATTATGTCAAGTTTGTTTGGCTTTCTCTTTTTGTGCAGGTGCACAAGGTTCCTTTTGTGATCACACCGAAGGCTTTGATACCACAGGTCCAATACACTCATCTCCATCTTAGAAACAGTAAAAAGGAACAAACTTTTCCAGTTTTCAAAGTGGCATCATGAATTTTGGGATTTTTTCCCCCTGCTATTGTGGCTTTTTATTTCGATTGTGATGAACAGCAGATTTAGGTTCCTATTAGCTTTTTAATAAAACTACCATAAGTTTTAAAGTCAAGAACTCCCTGTCTTTTTTAACTCAAAATTATCATGAAACGTGCACCACTCTTGCAAAGCTGGAAGAAAGTTTTGTATTCTYTGGAAGTGTTCTGTGAAAAGTGCTGTAAAATTTAAATGCCACTTTAACCAGGAGTGTTAAACATTGATTCAGCTTTTTCACTACCCCAGTGTGTTCCAAAGCAAAGGCCCTCAAACAAGATGTCATTCTGAACATACATTTCAAACAACAGAAAGCAAATGAATACTTTTGCAGAACAGTGGCAGAAAGTTCCACAGAATTAAAAAAAAGCCCAACAGACCAGCAAGCAAAAACACTTCAGCTGAACCAACTGCTGAGATAAAGAAGAGAAACACTAACAACTCTTGATAAGTCAGAAAGAAGCAAGGAAATCAGGGCAGAGCTTAGCAATTCCAGAACACTGAGAGCATGTGGAACCAAGATGGAGCTCTGAAAATAAAATGCAGTAACAACTGCCAAAATGCTGGGCTTTGCCTTTTATCATCTGCACTTACTAAAACAACACTTCTCACATACAAGTGGAAAATAAAATTAAGATAACACTGCCTCTGCCATCAAATTCAGATAGCACAGAAGACAAAGCTTGGTGTGTATGAGGTGCAGCAAGTTTCCAGCACTGCAGTTCATGAAATGATGCTCTTTTTGCCCAGAAATGAGCTTCCTGCTGGGTCAGCAGCAGAAGGCCCACTCTGAAGTCAAAAGAAGTAAAGCTGCACACAAGTAACCAGTGTTGACCCTGAGAGACAGGACTGACATCCAAGGACAAGTAAGAGTTCTGATTCCTCAAGAAACACAAGCTGTGGTTAGTGAAAACACCAAGCCAATCAACACTCACTAACTTTCAACTAAAAAAGAAAAAGGCATCTTAAATTCACTGCTGAARGTTGCTGTCTCCACACAAGTGCTGCTAATGCAGGCACTGCTAACAGCAAAAGAGCACCAAGCAGAGAATCACTGCAACCACAAGCCACAGCGGAATTCCGATGCGTGCCTTCCTGTTCTCGTTGGCACCCGCTGCCCAACAAACACAGAAGTGGGAAATAAAATGAAGGCAAATTTATCTGAATTTAAATAGGCATCTGCACCATGAGAATTCCATTTCTGATGCCACCCCAAGGCAGGGAAGCCCCAGGATTTTAACAGGACTATGTGCACATACACCTTGCACATRAAAACCCAGAGTGCTCTGAGCACAAGATGATTTTAAATACTGAACTAAGATAAAATARGTGCTGGCTTTTCCTCTGTTCCATAACCATCAGGTGGTTTTACGAGACCATCCAACCCTGCAGACCTCCRTGAGTCAAAAGCTGAGCCTCAACACTGCACAGCAGCCAAAAGCTCCTACCAGGCACCTGGTTAATACAAACCTGAGCAGTCTGAAGGAGACACAGGCTGGTGTTTATGATCTTACCTGCAGCCAGAACCTGTGCAAAGGCAAAACCAGTCCCTGGGATGCTCCTGGCTATCCCCACTCAGCACACAAAGCTCCTGACTAAGTTATGACACTGCTACACTCTTTAGAAGTTTTAGTTTTGAGAAGCACAAGACTCTCATAAAAGTATCTTGAAGAAGGAAATGTTCACATTTGGGTTTATCCCTTCACAAGTAATTTTTGCAAGCTCAGCAGCTGATAAATTTTCACCAAGACTGAGATCAAACCACAAAACCTTGGATAAACACCCACTAATCATGTCTGGATTCAAGTATTTTAACTCATGGAAACTGAAGTCCTCTACAAAAAAACAATTTAGGACACTCCAGTAATGTGTTAAGCTACATTAGGCTGGACTTAAATATCTTTAGACTCAAGTATATGGAGTCAGAACATTATCTTATATTATGCTATGACTGTTAAAAAAATGTACAACACCTCCACTGGACCTGGAATGATTCTGCCAAGATCAAGGGATTTATTTTGATACATTCCCACAGGGAAGAGGAATAAAGGAACAAGCAAGGCAGGTGTATTGATGTAGAGGTGTTTTGAAAACATTTCAATCTAAGGATCACYTTATCCATTCCTCTTAAAAAACCCAGCTACACATACTGGAGAGCAGACACTTGCAATACTCTTGTCCAGGAACCCATCCAGTAATATGGAAAATAAATATGATACAGATGGCAACCACTACAGCTTGAAAACTACTGGTGTGTGGTTATTTCAGTGACAGACATTTACCCAGGCAGAGCTGCTGATGAAGGGAACKCTGCAGTTGTTGTGCCTCAGTGGTCTAACATAACAAGAAACCCTTAATTTTATAATGTGTGGTGTGTTTTCCCTTCCCAGGACATAATTCCAAGCTATCATTATTTTAATTCCAAAATGGTAAACCTGTAAAGGGATCAGAGTCAGTTTAAGTGCTAGGTGACCACTCTAACAAAACTAAATATCTGACCCTCAATTAACATAATMAACTGCCCAAGAAGCAGCCAACTGTTTATTTGTTTTAGAAAGACTTGACAAGTCACTGCAATTAAAACTCAGGGACAAATTAGTGRCAGAAGTTCTTTTGAACACTTGACAATTATTTCCAAGTTGAAATTACCCAATACTGCCAACATGGAGAGGAAAATAAAAGTGATGTGTGATGGTACTATTGGGTATTATCAAGTTGGTATTCTTGTTTAGGAGCTTCTCTGTATCAAGGCTCCACCTTCCTGAGAAACAGCAATTTAATACTACTGTTATTTTTAAAAAATCAGGGTTTTTTTGTGTGAAACCTTTTGTCAGACTTATACTACCCACTAAAATTAAGACACGTAATACATTTTATAAACAAACCTTAACCATCATTACATTGTATACATATATATACATACACACTATTATACATAACCTGATATTGCTCCTCAATTAAAGCAGACAATTCAGGATAAACACATACGTGCAGCTGGACTTGACAAGGGTTTTGAAACAGAGAAACAGAAGCCTTGAATGCCAGCAAACACCATTAAAAGGGGTAGGGAAAAACTCGCACAGGAAGCTAAGGTGACAGAGCAAAGATGACGTGCTGAGCTGGGGAGAAACTGAGCACAGCAATAGCAAACACCACAGGTCTGAACAGGTCACAGGCTGATCCAGAGCTCTGCACAGCGGGAGAGGAAGAGTTCTTCTCGCCTGTGTTCCACAACAAGGCTTCTGGCCTCAACTCACGGCCCGAACCACGGCCCGAYCCACGGCCGTGAGAAGCTGCGGCTCCTGCAGCAGAGCCCGAACTGCGGACGGGGCCCAGGACAGGGCTACAGCCACCCCCTCCCCCACCCTCCCAAAAGGAGCTTCTTCCAGTTCCTCCGGCCAGCCGGACGGTGCCGGGCCCGCCTGCCCTCCCCGGGGGCAGCGCACACCCACCTCCAGCCCCCGGCGGCGGATCAGGGTGGCGGCGGCCGGGGGAARGCCCGGGGTGCCGGAGCGCGGCCCATCCGGGCACACCCGCGCTCGGACCGCCATCACCGCCCCCCGCTCCCTCACGGCACCGCCGATGGAGCCTCCCGCGCCCCGCCGAGCCGSCCCCGAGCGGGGGCTGAGGGGCCCCGCTCCCGCCTCCCGCTCCGGGCGGAGGCCGCCGCCGCCTCCCCCGGGCCTGGGCCTCTCCCTTCCCCGGGCCATTTTGAGAGCCCGCCCCCGCCCCGGTGCTCACCGCCCGCCGCCGCCGCCCGCCGCCGCCCCCCCGGCTGTGGGTGCGCCGCTGCCCGCGCCGCTCGGGGCTGGGTGCCGGCTGTCCGCGCTCCGCCCGTGCCYCTCCGCCGCCGCGCCGCCTCCTGCCCGCTCAGGCGGCCATTTTCTGCTCCATTGTTACCAAGGAACGGGGGGCCGGAAGCGGCCGCCGGCAGCCGGAAGTGGAGGCGCGCGCGGCCCCGCGCAGGCGCGGCCCGGGAGGGCAGCCCCGCCCAGCGCGCGCGGCCCCGGCCCTCAGGGGCCGCCGCCATTTTGGTGCGGGCAAAGGCTGAGGGTGGGGCGGGGATGCTATGGCTGCTCCGGCTGCTCCGGCAGCTCTTCAGCTCACAGCCCTCAGGCAATGTGGAGGGCACAGGGGATCAGAGGTGCCCTCCCTTGGTGCGGCGCAGCAGGAAGGTCCGTGTCCCCGCGGTCCCCTGAGTGTGGGGCTGTTTTATGTCGCCTCAGGTGTGTGCGCGCTGGGCAGAGGACGCTGTGTGCCAGGTCGATGGTGGCCAGCAACGCGAAAAAAACCAAATAAATACTGGCAGTACTGGTGTCTGTCGGTGCGGGTATTCACCCTGCTCTTCCTTCTAACCATGGACACTCCTCCACCTCTAACCATGGACACTCCTCCACCTCGAACCATGGACACTCTTCCACCTCTAACCATGGACATTCCTCCACCTCTAACCATGGACATTCTTCCACCTCTAACCATTGGCATTCCTTCCCCTCTATACACTGGCATTCCTTTCCCTCCAAGCTTTGGCATTCCTCCACCTCTAACTATGGCAGGGTTTCCCCTCTCACCTGGTGTTGTGTACTACATACAGCCCTATGAAAACTAAGATATTCCTGTTCTCCGATATGAGCCTTAATTAATTGAATGCCAGACTTCCCATGTTATGTAGGGTCAAGCACTTCTGRAGTTTTCCCCCTCACTGCTGAAATTATTACGGCAACTGAAGTTTGAAAGATCCCATTTTAATGCCCTAAAAGTCKTATCTTGTGAAYGTCTTGCAAGGAAGTCATCTTCATAATATCCAATACATAGAGAAAAAACATATTCCTGAGCATTTACACCATTTCACGAAGCCCATGAGACACCTTTGTTTCTCCTTTTGGTGGTTCTTTATAAAAATAGCACTGTCAAGTTGAGGGGGGTGTTGCATTTAAAAGTTGTGGAAACTGTTGAGTTTCTACTCAACAATACAAGCCCAACTTCTAATGTAAATGAAGTGGTTTTATATATTCACACTTTACATTTCCCCCAGCAGACTTGAGAACTCAAAGACAGCCACAGTGTCCAGGCAAGAGAAGAGGAAAGGGACAGGTACAGGGCATGTTTCTCATCAGTTTTACTTGCCACAGCCTGTGACCAGGAAAGGAAAATGCCAAAATCCTTAGGAATGGAGAGCAGGAAGGAATCCCACTTTCATCTGGAGCAGGTGTAGGTTCCCAACTATATTTTTTTATATTTTTGTTCAAATAACCAGAACATGAAACAATTGAGTATTAATACACCACATAGCTGGAGTGATGGAGAGGTGATACCTAATACAGCACAAAACTTGCTTGCAGAATGTTCACATTTTATGATTTTAAAAGTAAGTTGGGGTTGGGAGAGTGAGTTTACATCAGACCTTTGCATCATTGCTGAAATTACAGTTAGATTTACTGCAGGGTTAAACTGTGACCTAACAGCTCTGCTTTGACTATTAAATGGGAGTAAAATTAAAAAACAAAACAAAACCAAAAAGAACTGAAACAAAATTAAGAGTAAATTTAATGTCAGAAAAGAATTTTGTGGTTTTAATGCACCAAAATATTTGTCACTGGGAAAAGTTGCCTTGCTCCTGACRGATGACAAATGGATGTTTTATGCAGGCAGTGCTCCAACCCCTACAAATTCCAGTGGCTGGAGAAACTGTATCCCCCAAACAGAGACCCTGTGGCTGAGTGCGTGGGCACTCCTTTATATTTGACAGGCACCTTTGAAGCTGGCACAAAATCCATTCCGTTGTCAAAGGTGGATAATTCAGGGAGCAGGTGATGGGCACACAGTTGATCCAGTTTTCATGGGAAGCCCTGAGCCCAGGATTGATAAGGCAGCCAGGAGTGTGAGTARTGGCAATCAGCACAGCAGCAGGACATCCCTGAGTGTCACCTCAAAGGGAATCCGAGGTGAGGGCACTGCCACAGCCTGGTCATGCATCAAAGTGAATCCTGCCTTTCTCCCCACCTTTTCTGGATGCCAGGCAAGGTCAGAGCTGGATAAAAGTGGTTTTGTTTAGACACTGGTAACCTAAGCAGTAAAATATTAGGGATTATTGAGCAAATGGGAGSTGGAGCAAATTCTGTTTGGATGGAGGGGTAAGATGATGGTTTATGCTCCTGGAACAGCCTCCTGACATCTGACACGTCATTTTGTTTGTCTCTTTCCCTSTCAATAAAATATGTTTACTTGATTAACCTTACCAAAAGTCTTGAAAATCATCAAATGGCAAAACAACAGAAGAATAAAACATTCTTCTTCACGTCTGTGGGTGAGCTCTGACTCCTGAGGCAGACATTGCCAGTTTGCAGGGAGATGAACACCCGTGAGGAGCAGAGACAGCAGCTGGATGCTGCTGATTCACACCTTCCTTAGCAGTAAAAACTTGGAGCCGAGGTCCAGGGCACACAGCTGAGGAAGAGTCTCTCCCTCAGTGTGATTTGGTGGAGTTATTTGCAAATGCCCTCACAGAGTCGATCAGGTACAGAATAAACTCTGATTTTTCAAAACCACTTAATGGATTTCAGGATCCACTTGACATTAATAACAATTAATGACCTGTGCACACACATCTCCTTAACAGCTTTGACAAAATTAGGAGCAGTGTAGCAGCATATTTCAAAAAGCTTGTAGGGGAAAATATATTTGCATAGAGAACTTTGCAGTATAGGGAAAAATCCAAAATCTACAGCAAAAGCATGGTGTAATTCCTACTTAAGTGTTTTCAATTCGCTACTGTGTGTATAGCAGAAGAGAATTGCAACACTTTTCCACGGTAAGTTTAATGTCGTTTCCTTCAATGAGGGTAAATAAATTTGCTTTAAATTCCCCAGGGTTTTAAAAACTGCTTATTAGYTATGCAGTGATAGATGAAAAAATTGTTGGCTTATTTTTTTTTTCTAAAAAGATATTAAAATAACTTATTCTCAATGTAGCTAAGTAATAATCCAGATGCAGTGAGGTGAGGAAATCTGAATCTCTTGGGAGTTTCTAAACCTGAGCAAAAAAATTAAAAATACCAGACCCACCAAACTCAGATCTTTGTATACTCCAAGTGGAGGCAGAGCCAGGAGCTGAGCGAGGAGATGAAGCCAGCTGGGTGGTGTAAATGCAGGAATTCTGATTTTCTCCAGCTACCTGGGCTTAAAGCTGGGCTGCTGTTTACTTTTTAAATTGACTTTGTCTTTCTGTAGCTTCTGGCAGAAAGTTACATGTGATAAAAGCAGGATGTGTGAACTTCTGCTGAATTCACTTAATCCCAAAGGATTTCTCTGCTGTTTATGTCACCTAGTTAGGTGCTATAAATCCAGTTGCACCTAAAAAATTCAGGCTACAGAAGATGAAGTAGTTAAAGCAGAGTGTGGCAATTTATACAAACCAAACATGGAGGTGCTAGCTCATGTCACCAGAGTGCTTTGTCACTGCACCTGAGCCCTGTTCAGGCCAGAACTAACCAAAGTCAAGGGGAAAAAGTGAGGKTTTATTTTTCCTTCTGGTTGACAAAATTGTCCCAGGCCATCCAAGAATATCCATGTACAGTTAAATGATGATTTGATCCTTTTCCTCTGGAAAACTCACCTTTGCAGGTATTAATTCAAGCAAACTTGTCTTCTGATGAAGGAACTTTATTTCTATTCTGAAAAAGCCAACTCTGCCAGGTTTTAAGCACAGAAGTTGATTTTATTAAAACCCTGAGGCAAGAAAGCTCATCTAAAATAGTCAAATGGAAATCAAAAGCTCCATAGCTAGGACAGAATAAAATCCTAGACTGGAAAAGTCACCTCATCTTGATGAACTCCTTACCATGCTTACCAGATTAGCTTTTTTTTTTTGGTTAGCATTAGCTTTATTTAATTATAGAATAATTTGCTTCTAGGATTGCTTAGGATACTAAAAGATGTAAACATCTTTTAGTAGTGTGAGAAAAACACTGTTTGAGTCTTTTCTCATGGCAAAACTTAAAAAATTAAATTTATGTCACGTCTTAATCTCAGCCTTTCTCCCAAAAGCAGCCATGCCCAAATGATTTGCTCTGCATTCACACTGGTGCAGCTGAGTAATGTGTGTCCTGGCACAGCCTGATCAGTTCCCTCCTTTGTCACCTGTGTCCTAGCACAGCCTGATCAGGGACAGTCCCAAAGGAACAGTCCCCAAATGGACAGTCCCTGGATGGATAGTCCCAAATGGACAGTCCCAAAAAGGACAGTCTCAGATGGACAGTCCCAAATGCAGAGTCCCCAAATGGACAGTCCCTGAAAGGACAGTCCCCAAAGAGACAGTCCCAAATGGACAGTCCCCAAGAGATGGTCCCAAATGGACAGTTCCCAAAGAGAAAATCCCAAAGAGACAGTCCCAAATGGACAGCCCCCAAAGGGATGGTCCCAAAGGCACAGTCCCAAAAATGACAGTCTCAGATGGACAGTCCCAAAGGAACAGTCCCGAATGGACAGTCCCAAAGGAACAGTCCCCAAAGGAACAGTCCCCAAAGGAACAGTCCCCAAGTGCACAGTCCCCAAGGGGACAGTCCCACCCCTGTGCTGCTGGACAGTTCTAAGCATTAAAACACCTGAAGCTCTTCCCCTTTTCCCCTGTTTACAGCAAACTGAGTCTCCTCGGTGCTCCCGAGCCCTGGGTTTGGTGCTCCCAGCTGTGCTGAGCTCTCACAGGACAGAGCTGGAAAGGTCAGGAGGGGCAGGTGGGGTTTGGGGACACCCCAGTGACAGAGGGTGGGGCAGGGTGTGGGGCCAGAGCTGCTTTGCCAGCACAGATCCCAAGGTTTGCCCAGCACTGGGCACTGACAGGGACTCTGCCCCCGCGGAGCGTGGCTGGGGTGGGGCTCTGGCTCTGGGCACAAGAGGGAAACAGGGGAGGGCACTTGGCCCCTCTCAGGGAACAGTGCCAGGGAAGGGGCCACAGGAGAGCTGTGCCAGCCATTTGGCTCCTTAAAGGTTAATGGGAGATAGTCCTGGACATTCTCTTATCAAGGATACCTAAGAAAAAAATAACAACTTAAATAATAAGCTGATAAATCATTTCAAGGAGACACTGTAGCATTATGAAAAGTAGGCTTTGTCCTGTTAACCTATTTTCCTTAATGTCATAGTTTACAGTAATASAGCTGTTAGAAGAAACCTTCAGCCAGAGACCAGATCTTGTCTTTCACTGTACTTTGATTGAGAAAGAGGAACAATGTGTCAATATGACAAACATTAATTGGATTGAAAYCTAACTGATAGGTCTCCAAGTGTAATTGTAAGCAGCACACTGAACACGGCAGAGCTCCCTTCCTGCCCAGTCTTGACCCCACAGCACTTAACGTGTGATCGCTGACCTGTGAGAAAATGCCAAATCATTACTGGTGATCTGCAGCTGCACAGAAGTTGGGGCAGGTCGCCAATACCAAACCTAATCTGGATCACTTAATGAGCTGAGTTTAAATAAACAAGATGTTTTTCCTGCCACCAGATGTAAAGTTGTTAGCCTAAGAATAGAGCAGCAGCTGGACTAAGGGGTGGGTGACAAAGTCATGGAAAGCAGTGACTCAGAAGAGGAATAATCAGCTGAAGATGAGCTCCTAATGAGATGCTCTGCCAAGAGGAGCTAATGCCTCCAAGGAACCACAAAGCCAGGCACCAAGGAAGACAAGAGGGGTTTTATTACCTCTGTGGAGGCTCCAGGAAGTCTTCCTTGAGGGCTGGAACACACACCTTGGTGAGAAAACACCCAAGGAACAGAGTTTACTAAGAAATAAAAGGTGAAGGGACATTTAAAATGCATCTCTGGGAAGGCACATGACAGCTTTAACCCTCAAGGGTGGTGAGGCCCTGGTGCAGCCTGAGAGGCTGTGGCTGCTCCATCACTGGAATTGTTCAGGGCCAGGTTGGATGGGGCTTGAAGCAACCTGGGGTGGGTGAAGGTATCCKTGCCCTGGCAGGGGTGGAATGGGATGATCTTTAAGGTCCCTTCCATCCCAAACCATTCTGTGATTCCACAGATTTATCTGTGATTTATCTGGCAGATAAATCCACAGATTTATTCCACAGATTTATCTGTGATTTATCTGGCAGAGGGGTGTTTGGTGGCTGGACATCAGTACAGGTTGCTGTGCATTTTTAGGGCTGGAGAAAGCTGTCCACTGGAACAATRCACATGCAGTTTGCCAGTTGTGGCAGAGTGCCTGTCACTGAGGAATCACTGGAAATATTTAATGAGATCATTTTTTTTCCAAAGGAAACACTCTGGTTTGAACAAGCAATAATTCAGAGGAATCCGGCGGCCTTCATTAGGCAGGAATTGGGAGCAGGTTATGAGAACAGCTCCTGCTAGATTTGTTCTGGATAAATACAGAAACCCTGGGGCTGCAGGCAGGGGCGAAGGGAGGGGTGAACCAGGCAGCACAACCTGCACACTGCCTTGGCTGTGCTGCCTGCGTGCTCCCAGAGAGGTGAAAAGGCTGTTTTTACCCAACCTATTCCCCCTTCCCATACTCAACACTTTTTTTTTTTTGCATTATTAATATTATCAGTGGGAATCCTGGCTGCCCTCAGCAGCACCGACCGTGGGGCAATCAGCATTTGTGAACAGRGACCAAAACGTGCCTCAGACATTTCATTGCCAAGCTTTTGCTTTAACTCTGGCCTGTAAGAGCCCCATCAGCCACTGGGAAACTTAAACTCATTACAGAGAGAGAATGCAATCAAGCAGCATCAGCTTTATTGCAGTCCCTTGGCATTTGGAAAGTGCTGGGTGCCCACTGGGTCTTGTTGTTTAGGGGAAGCAAAGARTCTGGGCAGGTTTTATTGGCTTCATTCATTTGTGTGGAGAAACCAGACTGGAGTTAAAATCCTTTAAGTGAAAAAATCAGGAAAGAAAAAAGGGGGAAACACAGAATGGGGCTGAAGGAAGAGAGAGATTTCCAAGATTTTTTCTTATTCAGTGTTGATGGTCACTTTCTTACTTACATCCAGAACAGAGTGAGTGTTGGTCTGATGGTCACTTATCAATCCTTATCTTGGGGCATGATTTCTGATGGCTCATGTGCAGTCTGAGTGTGTCAGTGACTGGGTCCTGGTGCCTGGTTAATCCCAGGGATAGCAGGGGGGACTCGCAGTGCTTTCTGCCTCTTCTGTTTGGCAGCTGTTTCAACGGCAAATGCTAATTCCTCTCTCAATGTTTTGCTCTTTCTGGGAATTTAAAAATAACTTGCCTAATGAAGCAGTGCTGAGAAGCTCATATGTCCAGACAGATAGGAGTGAAATGCTTCAGTTCAGAAAGCAAAGTCGTCCGRGGTGGCAGTGCCTTTGAACAAGTCCCCCAAGGCCCTTTTTCAAATAATCCCAGGACTGGCTGAAATTAATGCTGGAAGAAATTCAGAGAAAGGGGGGAGAATCACGTCAAAGAGGCTGGGACTTGGGAAGACGTTTCTGGGTGAGCTGTAATCAGGCCCATCCTATGACATCCCTTTAGCAGTGCCATTTAATTACTCCTTCATGGACAGGGTTTGATGTATGTGTGCTGTAGCAGGGACATCCAGAACATGAAAGAAAAACATGGCATTTACTGAAGGCTTTTCAAAGATCAGTGGAGCTCCTTGTCCCTTGTTAGAGCAGCAAGAAGCTGAGCAGAGTGACAAAACTGCCTATCCAAGAGCAGCCACCAAAGCATGAGCAGAGACAATTACAGGCTATGGCATTTTTCGGCTTCTCCCTCAAAAACCACCTTGTTTTGTTGCACACCTTTGATTTTCTATCTCCTGCACCTGGAGGTCACCATCCTCATTTAAGTTTAGCCTGCAATGAGCTCATCTGCCCCAACAGGACAGGACACATGAGAACCATGAAGGGTGAACATGGAACAGGAGCTGGAGGAATGCTTACAGAAGGAGCTGGGCATGATATGCTGGGAGGCACAATTGCTGTGGAAAAGCAGGCATGGGAGCCAGGGAGATACCTGSCTTCTTCCCTGGGGCCAAGACTGGAGTCGGAAAGTCTCTCCCTGCCCACTTGGAGCAGCCTTAGCCTCTTGCATTGATTTGCTACATTATTGRTTTCTTGATCTGAAATGAAATAATTTGCTGTTGGAATCTGAAATATAGGGAACTCTCAGAACTTTGGGCTTGTAAGATAAAGCTTAGGATTTGATCTGAGACCTTGGAAAAAGCTTCCAATCACAGGTACTAGAAGTGAGAATGTGGATTTYTAGTTTAAAGCAGAGTCATGTTAAGCTAAGTGAAAAAAAAAAGTTTAGAGTTTTAGAGTACAGTACTGTAGGTTTCTGTGTTATAACATGATTGGCTAAGAAAGTTTACACTGTAGCATGAGTCCATAAGACAAAATATTTAAGGATGTTGAAGATTGCATGCAAGATGTTTTCCATTCCCATCTGTATYGCAGATRACCTTTGTCAAGTGGGCAGTTTGCCTTATCTCTCTCTTTGAGTGACCACACTCACACCTCCCTGGGAGGGGACCTCTGCTGATAACAGACTATTGAATGTCAGTGCATGACTGATAAGAACTGTAACATCCCATTGTGAGATGCTCCGCCCAGAGGGAGGAGCCAAGCATTGCTACCCAGATATACCCTGAGATTCTAGAACACATGCGAGGCTTTTCTCCACGGGATTCCCCAGAGGAACAGCAGCTGCCTCTTCCTCCACTGGATCTTCAGAGGAAGAATACATCCTTCTCTACAGATCCTCCTTGCTCCAACAGAACCACACCTGATACTTCAGAGGACTGCAGCCACATTTTCAATCGGACTGCCACCAACACCCTGACCCACAGGGTGTCAGGTTGGGTTCTGACTCTGTCAGTGTTGTTCTAGTGGACTGCATTGTTTATTTTATTCTTTTTTTCTTCCCTGTTAAAGAACTGTTATTTCCTGCTCCCATATCTTTGCCTGAGAGCCCCTTAATTTAAAATTATAGCAATTCAGAGGGGTGGGGAGGGTTTACATTCTCCATTTCAGGGGAGGCTCCTGCCTTCCACAGTGAACTCCTGTCTTTCCAAACCAAGACAAAGGATTAGGTTAAAAACATTAATATCCTTGTTAGCAGTTTTAATTAGTTAATAAATCCTTAAAGGTCTTGTAATTAGAGGTCTTGTGACCTTTTGAACCATGCAGTAAAAATGTGAGCCGACCTCACCCTTCCTACCTATGTAGAAGATAAGAAAAACCAATTGCATTATCTAGAAAAAACTCAGAGGTCCCATCTCTAACTCATTCAAAATTCCTTCATAATTCCCCACAATCTGCAGTGCCATAATACTTATCAGAGTATAAATGCTAGTCTTTCTAATATTTCAAMGATAAGACACTATTTTTTCTGCAGCTAGATGAATGACCATTACATTCTTCAAATCAACTCTTACTTTTCTTTAATTGCTTCTGATGCCTTTGGCACTGTTGAGAGACAGGATCTGCCCTCCACCCTTGGAGGRMGCTGGGGGAACTCAGCAATGTRCTCATCTCCACAAGAGGAGGTAATTGATCCTAAAAAACTGGTGGTTTTATTTGGGGCAGAAAGGATGAGGAAAGTATCCATCAGAAGAGTTTTCCACACAGACATTCATGGTACAACCTGATGTTAATCCTACAAAAACTACAAGATCTGTATCACATATAGCATGTCCATATGTTTTCATTGAATTGTGCTTAGAGTGCAATTCATCTTTCCCTCGAGTCCTGCATCAAATATGCCATGCTGCAAAAAGATGAAATGAAGCCAAACCACAGGGATCGTGTGTTACTTTACTCCATGCTCATGCCATGGAAATGAAGGACTTCCACCACTGGGATTAACTGCTAAAACCCAGGAGCTTCTGTCCCTCTGTACAGAATAATGAATTCCAGCATGGTCCTTCATCCTTCCGCCAGGAACGTGGCCTGTGTGATGTCCAGGGCAGTTCAGGCAATGGCACATTTCCTTTTCTGTGCTAGAATCGTGACCTAATTCCTAACTGTAGCCCTAAAATTAAACTGGTGATTGCTCCCAGCCYCTGTTCTCCTTAACCAACACGAGTCTCCACCTCAGCACATTCRCTGCAGGATTGCAGACTTCACACCCCTGGCAGTAATTGAGAGATCTGCACCTTTCTGTTCTCAAATCCCAGCCTAACATCAAACAGCCTTGYCCAGAGCAGTGCAGTGGCTGTCTCACTCACACCAGGAGCTGCATGGAGCTCTTGGGATTCTGTAAGAAGAGTGACTTTTCAGCTCTTGATTTCCATCATCTTGGTGTCATAACCCCAGCAGAGACTGGGAGCATCACAGAGGGGTCCTGCCAGGCACCCACCTTGGAGCAGAGCCAGGGCAGAGCAGGTGCCTCAAGCACGGATCCAGACTCCAGTCACCTCAAGGGACTTGGGGTGATGCTAAATCCCTCTGGGCACTGCTGGACAGGTTCCCCTCACCGAACACTACACCAGGGCTTCATTGCAGCAAGAAAGATCCTAAAGAGTCTCCACAGCCAATGCCAGCATTTTGCAGCGCTATCTGATGGGAGATGAAGGAGGGATGCATTCCTTAAAAATAATCCTCCTGGTGGTAAATAATGTGGTTAAGCAGGCTGCCTAATTCTCCCCCTCAGTATTAAACTGCCCTGATTATTCCTGGCTGCAGCTCTGCCCCTGTCCCTGCCCTGGCCTGTGTCCCCTCCTCTGCTGCAGCAGGGGCTGGTGTCACATTAGCCCTGTTTTAGCAGCTTCCTGCTGTAAAAATGTGTCCTTATCTCTCAGACTGCAGTTTATGCTCAGTCTCTTTATTTCCCTTCATGTAATCATCAGACATTTCTGCGTTTTGTCGTGATAAATACCAGACTGTTGAATCTCTGGGGCTGCCAAGAAATGCATCTCAACATAGCACAAATAGAGCTGCTATTTTTTTTTTAATTCCTTCCTTTAGTTTAACATTTATTCCTGCTATTGTTGTCCTTAGAAGGATAAAGAGGGCTGCATCTCACTAGCCAGTTGCTCCAAATACATTAGATTAAAGATTAAATAACACGATAACCGAAGGCTATGAAGACTATATTAATATATTATATTGAGATAGTCAAGCAAAGATGTGATAATGTGCTATTCATTATACAGGTGCGCCAGTGCTCACTACAGGATAAAATTAGATTGACTCATCTGCAGGTCATGTACCTTCTACAGCTCAGAACTGGCAGAGCTTTGCTTCTCTCTGCACTGAGACAGGAGCATGTCAGTCCCAGCCCTCCTTGCACACAGAGGTGTCTGTGCTCACACCACACTGCCCAGTGCAAGCCACAAAGGATCCTGGTCACCATTGTGGGAACCCAGCACATCCCTCTGCTGTCCAGGACAGCCAGGACCCCTGCCAGGGGGCTCAGAGACCCTGGCACGGAGCCCAGAGCACCTGTGGGTTTGATTATGACCCGTGGAGCAAATCACCAACCTTAGATGAAGATCAGCAAGCCACAACAGTTTAGGTAGAATAATAGTGAAGTTATCACGGGGTGGAAAAGTAGATTTTGGGGTTTCTGATATGGGGGTTCAGGAGGCAAGATGGAGGGAACTGGGTGTGTCCAGCCTTTCTCCTTCTTCTTCTTCTTGGCCTCCATCTTCTGCTGTGATGGTGGCACTCACAGATTGGTTTAGAGCAGAAGCTCACTGTCTAACATAGATGATAGGTATTGGGAAGTWYTTGTAAATAATGTACATGTAGTTTTTAGTATAAAGACATAACCCTGCCCTGGGGGCAGGCAGAGTGCCTGGAACTGTCCTGCTGGATGGACCTCAGCTGGACAGGYGAAAGAATTTTATAGATAAGATACAATAAACAACCTTGAGACTGAGAAATGAAGAGCTCTGACTCCTTCTTCAAGCACTGGGAAAAGAGACTTTGGAACTCTTCTCGGGGTCACTGTGACCAGCTAGAGAGGCCCCAACAACCACAGCCTTGGCTTCACTGCTCAGGACATTTTTTCCATTCCCACTCTTTAAATGCCACAGGTTTCTCTTTCTCCTGCTCTCAGAAGAGAAGATGTGAAATGTGCAGAGAGATCCTGATGCTGGGCACCTCCCTGAAGTGCTGATACTGAGAGGCAAACTCGGCTCACACAAACAGTCACTGCCAGGCTGAACAGGCATTGTGGCTCTGTGTTCCCTGTTTTCCTTGATATCCTCATCCCAGCTTTCAGCCTCCCTCTTGAGGCACGTCTGCCACACACCTGAGCTGTAAAACACCTCTTGCTCCTGAGAGCATTAAGTACTTTTCTCTCATCGAGTGGATTTGCTGTCTGGAGCTGCCTTTATCACCACTCACCCCTATTGTTATTGCCATTAAAAGGTTGGAAGCCTAATACTGCATAATCATGTAGTCTGAGATCTCAAAATGAAATCTGAGGGTAAAGAAAAAAGAGGTGCAGGTATAGGCAAGAAGTAGAAARGTCTCTTGTGCTTCTCATGGAAAACAAAGAGGTACAAGATGTAAAATTCCACAGAAACTCACCTGTGTTTGTTAAAGGGATCAGTAAGTGTCTGCACTGTCATTTTGGCAGCCTGGGTTATCTCCCTGGGCAACTCATCTGCAGGAAATGCTCTCAGATGGGTGCCCTGTAGGTGTGTCAGCTGGCTGGTCTCTCTGGATAACAATCACTTCTCCTTCTGCATTTTAAGATAGCTCAATATAGAAATCTTAAAAGAAAAATCCAGTTAGGAGTTGTGATACCTTGTGGTATCACACAAAAAGATAAAAACCATTCAGTTTTAGCACTGCCAAYAAAATGAACTCCATCCCACCCAAAACCAGCACACTGTCCCAGTCCTGGGATAGGGAAGGCTCTTCAGTGACAGCAAATGCTACTGGAGAAACAAAAACCCAGACACTTGTTTTGCATTCAACTTGTCAGAGCTTGATATTTTTGGAATCTTTTTTTTTTTTCCCCTCAATTAGATGAAATTTGTCACAGAGTTCAAAAGTTATGGAAATGGTCCAAAAGACAGGCTGGTGATGCAATTGCAGAAACTCTCTTTTCTTAGCAAATCAACTTAAATCCCCTAATGACTGGAGAAATGYTGCCACAGCCCATTAGTTGGTGGCCACTTACATTGCAAGGTCCCTGTCACTGATGAGAGGGAGAGGATGGCTGAATCCTTCCTTTCTCATAATTAAAGCTCATGAGCTGCAGACTCATTTCTAAGGTGCTRCTTTCTATTGATCTGTAATGCCACTTTAGAGATTCCAACTAATAATATTAGATTTTCATCAACTCAGATTGGGTCGTGGATGCTGCTTTCAGCTGAAAAAATCGAGTTAACTGCCTCTTGCCTTTTTCCTATTTATATTTTAACTGCATTGTGTGAGAATAATGTAACACCTTCATTCAGACAGAATTAGTCACTGACTTTATGTCGAAATCTTCAGCTTGTAGTAATCTCACCCACATTCAGCCAAGCAGGTAAGCACATACTGAAGTCTACAATTAAAATCCTTAATTAAATCCTTAAATTAAGCACATACTTAAATGCTTTGCTAAAGAGGGATATAATCTCCAACATGCTCAAGATAAAGTGTATGTTTAAGTGCTTTATTGAACCAGTGCTTTTGCTGCAACACAAAGTACATTTGCCAAGCAAAAGCTACTCCTATAGGTGTAATTCCATAAAAACTGGGGGATGGGGGAGCCTGTGGGCATTTTTCAACATAAACCACACGACACCTCTCCTGACAGATCACACCTGGAATATTGGGAGGTGTGAGAAACCTCTGGGATGGGATGTTGCCAGTGGATCAGCTGTGCAGGAGCTGGACTGTGCTGGACAAAGGACAGGCCCAGCTTGGATGGCTGCTGGGCTCCACATGGCTGAGATTTTGGGCAGGTTTGYGCTCTGTGTTGACTTTGAGGAAGTTGAATATATTTCTAAGTCTGAAATATATTTAAGAGAAGCACTTARGAATACCCCAGACAAAGAAATTCCCATTTTTCCCCCTATTGACTTCCTTGCATGAACAGATACAAATTCATCCTCAATTWAAGTCATTACCTGACACCTTCTAGAGGCCTCCAGCCTGCCAGTGTGTCCCAAACTATCCTGTGGAATTGTCTGCCAAATTCTGTTGCTACTGTGGGATGTGGTGAAGGTCTCCCTAACAAACCCCAGAGACAATGAGGAAAGGCTGGTGTCCCAGGGCAGGTTTGTCCCCAGAGCAGGTTTGTCCCCATCCAAACTCTTCCCAGAGGCAGCAGCTCCCACTGGCAGGACAGAGAACTCGTGATATTAAATCACATCCCAATTAAAATCTGACTCTGCCTTCACTCACAAGGAGATGCCACTGGGCCATGCACAGACATGGATMACTGTTCATCCAGAAGTTACAAGTGTTTTAATTATATGTGCTTTTATGTATATATATTTAATATAAATACAGTAGATAAACYCAACCCCATTTACCAGGTCCTTTCTGTAGCATGGCTCTGGTYGATGGAGGCTCTGCTTGTTTGATTAAATGTGTTTTGGTGCCACTCACACTGAATGTGAACCAGCCAGCATGGGGTTGTGTCAGTGCTTGAGAAGGCATGAGGTTGAACAGTGTCCCCAGAATGAGTTTTTGAGCAACATTACCCTTATTATGGAGAAAACATGCAATAATAGCTCAGAGAAACAGCAGCCTTCCAGTTTGTTCCAAGCCKCATCCAACRTGSCCTTGAACACTTCCAGGGATGGGGCATCCACAGCTTCTCTGGGCAKATGTGTGCCAGGGCCTCGCCACCCTCAGTGTAAAAAAWWTCTTCCCTACATTGAGTCTGAGTTTACCTTTTTTCAGTTAAAACTATGCCCCAACCCCTCTGCTGAAAATCTCTCCCCCAGGCTTGCACTAAGGAGCTGGAACATTTCCAGCCCGTGGGTCACAGGATTGATCCCACATGGGACACACCTGATGCTTTTGGTGGCTGTGGGCCTGGCCCAGCCCTCTGTGTGTTTTATTTATTGGAGAGCTTCTGGTGCCAGATGAAGCTCAGCCRTTCTCAAAGCTGGGATTGCTGATGGGCTTCCCTGGAGCATGGCCCCACTCCTGCCCTGCCCTGGGCTCCAGGCACCAGGATCCACAGGGCCACTGGAGCACTGAAATCCCTCCTGGGCCCCATTTTACTCATCTGAAACCCCTCTGTGAACACAGGCAGCTTGCAGAGCTAGCAGCTCTGCTTTTGGGGATTATTTCCCAGCCCCCTGCCAAGGGATCCACTTGCAGAACACAGTGTTCATGTCCTGCTTTCTGCTGCCAGGGCTGGGAATGACCCAGCCTGAATTAATGCCCCTTCCTTCACTGCTCCCTATCAAGCGCTAATAAAAGGAATTGTCGTTTTTAAGACAACTAAGTTTTATTCCTTTTCCACAAGAAACTGAAGCCAGTGGCATTTCAGTGCACACAGCTGCTCCTTCCCAGGAAAAGGGCAGTTTGGGAGCGTGCTGGGCCAGTCCTGGGACAGGGACCCGCCCAGGGCCAGAGGCTCCGCTCCCTTCCAGCCCCACCTCTGCACCCGCGGAAGGCAAAGCCTGAACTCTGCCTMGCCTTGCTGAAGTTTCCATTTCTCAGTTCAAGCAGCCCCACTTCACAGCAGAAGTGATCCAAGCCTTTTTTCCCACTTTTCCCCACCTCCCTCCCTGATGTGCTTCCCTCTAACGAGCATCAGCCCAATTAGGGGGGAGCCTGGAGTGCCCTGGGAGGGGGCAGCCAGAAAGATTTGGTTAAAGAAACGATTCCTAATATTCAATAAATGGCAGTTTTAATTTCTTCTTCATACATGATCTTAAAATGAGATTTTAAATTTTTTTATTTATTCCATAAACAATATAACAAAACTCAGCAAGTTAACAATATGACGTTTTCACCATACAGAGTCAGTCACAAATATTTAAAACCTTTGCAACAAGAACAACAAAACCCAAAATATTACAAGAATAATTTACAAGAGGATCTATAAAACAGCAAAGCGCTCACAAATTTTCCAGTTTCCTTTACACAATATCACTACACTCTTTCACAACATTTCTTTTTATTACAAAATTCCCAACAAAAGTTTAATTTTTTTCTTTGTATTTTGGTTTTTAAAACCAGAAACTCTTAAGTATACATCCTTTTATTAACACCCGAAGGTGCAAAAAAAGGGAAACCTCACACATACAAACACTTCACAGCACTTTTCTAAGAAAAATATACACTTACAAAATATTTTACAAATTGGCACACTTAAAAATATACAAGATTTTGTAGGCGTCTTAGAGTGATCCTTAAGAATTATACTTCAATTGACTCTACAGAATATTTATAAAGCTTATTCTAAAAGAAAAAAGGCAAATCATTTCCAAACATGTTAAAATTGCAGTGTAAAATGTGGAACAGAAATGGATATGTTACATTCATAAAAAGGGCCATTTAATAGTTCTTAAATGCTCGAGGGGGGGAATAAAAGTTTTCTTTAGCACCATAAAACAGGAGCAACTTCCTAYCGAGGTGCCTCTAGTTCTATGGAAGGGAACTCAAGGAGCAGTACATTCACATCTCTGGAGGCAGCAGTCAGGCGCCCGGCGGCGCCGGGGCAGCGGAACAGAGCAGCTCCTTGGATTTCTACCCTGCTTCCCACCGGGAGTAAGAGACAAAAGGAGTTTCACTGGTACCTTGGTTTTGTGTGTGTGTGTGGTTTAGTCTAGGTTTAAGTCTTCCCTTTGTGCTTTAGAAATGGACGTCTGTCTGTCTGTCTAGCTAGCGAAGGGTAGTGAAAAGACCAATTTTATTTCTCGTTTCCTTTTGCACCAAGGGTTTAAAGGCTCAGTAAACGTGTCTGGCAACCCAAGCGTCCTGCGAGATGGAGGGAATCCTCCTGCTTCAGATCCCAATTCCCTTAGATGGCTGTTACTCCACTGTCATTAGTGTCACTTGTTTACCTGAGAAACAGATTTGAAAAGCCTTGCTTCTACCACAGACATTGTACTTGGTTTATTTTATATAGTTTTTATTTTTTTTRRTTTTTTTTRRTTTTTTTTTTTTTTGCATTATTTCACATGCTGAAGAGATAAAGAGGCACATTCTCCAATAGATGTCAGTGGTTTGAACCATGCAACCTCCTCTGGACACCCTGGGAGCTGCACAGGCYAAGTCCAACACACTGAGCTGAGAAAGTAAAGGCCTGATCCTGCACCAACCCCAAGTCCACACACCTGACCCTCTTCCCTCTTACACTGACTTCAGGGGACTTTCTCTTGGGACTTGACATCACTGGCTGGGAAAGCACTTGGGAGTGAGCTCCCACCTAAGTGCTTTGCTAGATTGGGAGCTTAGAGAAAGAACATGGTCCAGCAGCTAAAGGATGACAATGCTTAAAACATCTTTATTTTGGTTCCTGGCTTGTTTGGCCCATAATGCTGAAAAAATGAACAGCAATCCTGATCTTTAAAAGAGCAAACGGTGCACCAATAGTTTCTCCAAGCAATCACCAGCCAGCCTTGGCTTCTCCTCTCCAAGCCAACCCAGCCTCAGCAGGACAGCACAGCATGGCAAGGACAGTCCTGTGGCTGCCCCTGCTCTCCTCTTGCTCCTCTTGCTCCTCTTCCCAAAATGCCTGGCTACCTCTGGTTTACAAGTCATTATTCTCAAGATGTTTTTTAAAAACATCCATCCTCCTATGCTCAAAAAAAAAAAAAAAAAAAAAAAAGGGAAAGCAAGATGTAAACCTGGTAAGATGTATTTTGTAATAAAAACCCAAAAGGTTTTTATTGGATCCCCATCACTGATATTTTTCTATTTACAAAACCTCTAAATGCAATTGATGGCCATGGGCTGGGTTGGCTCCTGCTGTAGGATTCCTTTCTGCAGGACATCTCTCCTATTCCAGTGCCATGGGAGACCCTGCTCCTGTGGCAGAGTGGTGAGGACCACCTTGCCCTTTGGAATTCTCCTCTCAAATGGATTTTACAACCTTTGGAAGTGGCTGGCACTTTCTAATGCCAGTGCCAATTCTAAGTCACCCAGACTGTGGTGACACCATGGCTCAGCAGCAAAGCTGGCACCATCTCCCCATCCTGCACCAGAGTTGGAGTGAAAAGAGATGAAGCAGAAAGGACATTTTAAGGGATGCTGCAGAATAAACATCTTTTGTGTGGCTTGGATCCATCACTCCCAAGAGCCAACAAGCTCCTGGAGCCCAATGAGGAGGTGCAAGAGGAGGATGGAAGCTGCACTGGGACCGGGCAAGAGGATGGGCCAAGGTGGGAGCCAGCACAAGCAGGGCAGGGAGCCCAGGGTGTGTGGGTGGCATCTGTGAGCAGTGCCATGAAAAACAAAATGCAATTGGAGAACAAGAGTTTGTATGGTGAGGGATGAGGCAAAGATGGGAATTGAAAACCTTGAGGTAGTGATAGGCAGGTGGAGATGAATCTTAGGAAAGTGCTGGCTCCTCAAGGAGTTGATCAGTAGGATCCCTGGGGAACTGCCCTTGGGGAGAGGGAGCACACCAGAGCTGGCAGATCTTTCAGGATGCTTGTCATAGAAAGCAAGAGCTCTCAATCCCCAGGTGTAGAAATCAGGCAAGGAAGGCAAGGGATTGCCTGGCTGAGTCGGGACCTGCTGGTCAGGCTGAAGGGGGAGGAGAGGCACAGGCAGCAGGAGCAGGGACAGATATCCTGGGAAGAGTACTGGATACTGTCAGGTTGTTCAGGGACAGGGTGAGGAAGGCAAGGTCAGATGGAGCTGCATGTGCAAAAGATATAGAGAATAACAAGGGCCTCTACAGGTGTGTCAGCATGAAAAGAAGGGTCAAAGCAGGTGTGACACAGCTGGCAGACTGGCAACAATGGATGAGAAGGCTGAGGAAACCTCCCTTTCCATCTCCCATGAGTGGTGGAACCATAAGACAGGGATTGGAGAAGCAAAGTCCCTCCCACTGTAAGACAAAATCAAGTCTGTGACCATCTGAGGAACCTGAATATACCTAAGKCTATGGAACCTGATGAGATGCATCCCAGAGCCCAGGGGGAATTGGCTGATGGAGTTGCCAAGTCGCTCTCCACAGTATCTGAAAAGTCCTGGCAGTCAAGTGAAGTCTTGGGTAACTGGGAAAATGAAACCATTGAACCACTGCCCTGTCAGCCTCCCCTSTGTGCCTGGGAACACCAGGACCAGACCCTCCTAGAAACTCTGCTGGGGCTCATGGAGGACAGGGAGGRGACTCAGGACAGCCAGCACAGCTTCACCAAGGGCAAGTCCTGCCTGGCCAGCCCAGTGGCCTCTAGGATGGAGTGACTGCATCCATGGACAAGAGAAGGGCTCGAGGTGTCATTTGTCTGGGCTTCTGTAAAGCCTTTCACACAGTGCCCCACAACACCTTTCTAAACTGYAGAGAGACAGATTTGAAGGATGGAGTGTTCAGCAGACGAGGAGTTGGTTGGACAGTCACATCCTGAGGGCAGTGGTCCAGGAGGACACCAGAGCTGAGTGCTGTCCCTCAGGGGTCTGTCSTGGGACCAGCAATGTGGAGTATCTTCACCAATGATGTAGACACTAGGACTGAGTCCCCTCAGGAGGTTTGCAGATGACACCAAACTGAATGGTGAGGTTAACACACCTGAGGGACAGAGTGACATCCACAGGGACAGGGACAAGCTCGAGAAGTGAACCCAGGGGAACCTCCTAAGGTTCAACAAGGCCAAATGTGATGTGCTGTACCTGGGATGGGGCAGTCCCTGGGATCCACYGGCTGGGAATGAAGGGATTTAGAGCAGCCCTGCCAACAAGGACTTGAGAAAGAATTTTTTTATGAGGGTGGTGAAASGCTGGCTCGGGTTGCCCAGAGAGGTGGTGGCTGCCCCCTCCCTGGAAACATCAAGGTCAGGTCAGACAGGGCTCTGAGCAACCTGGTCTAGTAGAAGATGTCCCTGCTTTTTGCAGGGGAGTTGGACTGGATGGCCTTCAAAGGTCCCTTCCCACCCAAATACTCTGTAAAGATCAAAAGGGAGGAGGGCAAACGGTCAGCTCAAGGCAATTTCTAAATTTTGGGGTCAAGCAGCAGAGTGATGACCTTTTCAGACACAGGGAATGAAAAGGAATTCCCAGTGCCACACCATGAAGGACCCAGGCTCTTTAACATCTCCCCAGCAGAGATTTCTGGAGGACATAGGATGACCACTAAAGCTGTCAGCAACTGGAATGGTAGAAGGACTGAAGGAGAGCAACAAGGCAGTTGGAACTTGTGATTAACACTGTTCTGAAACACCCAGCTGGGTATCCATGGATAAAACAGTTGATATGTTTCATGCCTGATCTTCATAGCCTATTGCACATTCCACAGGTGCAGGAAGTATTGCTATCCCATCCAGTACAAGGGGTTTTATTCTGAGTCCCATATTCCTAGCATTAACCATAAGGAGCACAGTGCAGGCCAGGTGAAATGTGCTTTCAACTGATGGTTCTGGGTCAGAAAGGTCTGTGCCACATCCCAGCCCTGGGCCTGACCTGTCTCTCTAAGAGCAGCAGCCAGAACATCCAAAAAAAAGGGAGCTGCTAGACCACTCCTGCAGCACATGGGGGGAATGCTGAAAAACTGGGATATGCCAACACCACAGCAGTGGTTGGAGCTTGTAGTATGTGATGGGCCTGTGAATAGAAAAGAGAGCTGCTGGGGAAGCAGGGAGAGTGTGGTGGCTGCAGGCCAGCCCAAGAGCCCAGGGATGGAGGCCTACCACAGCTCTTGTCTCCAGAGTAAATCCTGAGCATCTTCTGGATCTTCCTCCTGGAGGCAGAGCTGGGGTGGGACGCTGCATGCCATGGGGCACCAGGGACAACTCTCATCCAGAGCAACCCACTCCAGGCAACGCCAGCATTTATTCCGTGAAAAAAATGAACTTACAGGATGTTTTTTTAATTACTAATTTTTTTTTTCCAGAGTTTGTCCTTTCATCTGTTAAATAAAACACAATGCAACTACTGAGCTGTTCTCTCTGGGATCGCAGAGCTGAACTGAGCTGCACCCCAAGATCTGTAAGTGCTGAAAACATGATTCTAAACTAACACTCTGCATCTCCACTTTGATTTTAAGTGATCGCTCTGCTTTTCTGCTAAATTAACTTAAACCAATTCTGCTGCTTTGCCTGGTGTGTGGGTGGAAAAAAACTGACTTGGGAGGAAACCTGAGCCCAGTCCTGCCCTCTGTGTGACACCACAGACGCCTGTGGCCATATCAGCAATGTGATCTGTCCACTGCTAGAAAGGCTCCTCTTCCTCACTGCCTGCTACTGCATAAGGTGTCCAAGCCTCACTTCCCTCTGCTCCCAATCGCTCCCAGGGCTCTTGCATATCAAGGTTRTTCATGAGAAATCAGCAGCAAAACGCACAGGCTCTCAGTTGCACAAGGAAAATAGATCTTTGTTGGGTTCCTTATTCTCGTGGAGGGCAAGGGTGTGGTGAGGAGGGTTACAAATAAGGCCTTTTGAGAATACATTTAGCATTCAGTACTTAACGCTGTCTTAATAAAGTCCAGTCATGATCCGGCCCTGATTGGTGAGATCACAAATAGCTCCATTGGTTGTATTTGTTTCATGAACTGAATCAAAGAAAAGGTTCAGAGTTGTGTTTTAAATGAATGACTCTGCTTTTGAAAGTTCAAACTATATTGGCATCGCAAGGTTAGACATGGAGGAGACACCAAAGCCATGATGGGAGAGCYCTTCTGACAGGCTCTGCATCGAAAATGTTTAAGAAACTATTCAAAGGAAAAGTGAATAGCACTCAATGTATGAAATGTATTAGTTCTGTTTTTATACCTATTTCAGAATTTATCCCAGGTTCTTATAAAATATATAAAACTGAGATACAAAGAATTAGCAATGTAACTTTGCATTTCAAATGATCTTCAGCTACAGGTTTTGCTTTAAGAAAACAGACACTTGAAAAGCAGCTGTTCTGTAGTCTCTAGATGCAGACACTTGAGTTCCTGGCAAACTTACCGTCAGTGGTTTTCTGAACTCCTCCACCATTGCAACTCTCTCCTATAATGAAACTCAACATTTCACCATTAAGTTTTTCTGCTCGTGGTTTCAAAGAGAGGACGTTACCATTTCCCAGCATCGGTTTCAAAGTTCTTTTTTTTCCTTTTTTTTTCCCCCCTTTTTGTTTCCTTTTTTTTTTTTTTTTCTTCCCTTTATGAGCTTTAAACCACAGGGTGAATCCATGAAATGAGGTAAGTAAATTTGGCACACTTCTAGTCATGTCCATAAAACTTTTGGTAAGTTGTATCAGTGAACAATATCYTTTTTCATCGTGAGTTACAGGTGCTTTCAAAGGGGGGTGGTTAGTACTTAACAACTGGAATGTTTCTAGTAAAACCAAAAGGCATAGCTGCAGAAAACACTCACAACCCAATGTTGATAGAGAAGTAAAAATATATACAATACAGTCACTTGTTCATAGTTTGGCACAATTTTTTGTTGTTGTGGGTAATAGTGCATAAACTACTGTACAACAGTATGACTTTTAAAACAGTCTTTCACAGAGAATACCAGATTAGGTTTGCTTTCAAATAATAAAATTCCCACAATTTCAAACTCTTCATTTCAGCACTTACATTTCAACAGACCACAAGGCAGATTTCAAAAAGGAACCGATGGGGGAAAAAAAAGAAAAAACAACCGGGGGAAAAAAAAAATGGTAAGAAAAAAACCAAACATCAACTGTCTTTCTAGAAAAGGGAGTCTCTTCTTCAAATACAGGAAAACCCAAAAATGCTGTTTCTGCTTTAAGAAGAATGGAGTCTGATTCCCTGCAGGAAAAAATCAAACATTTGATGCCATCTTAGTTAGCTCGTCCGGAGTCACCACGACGGAGCGAACGCGCTAAAGGCGGGCGGGTAGAGAAGATGCAGCTTTAGATGATGCAGGTTAGGAGACACAACAGCAGAGGGGGCCAGAAAGCACTCAAAAATTGCCACGTGAAGCTCAATTAGGAACGAGTTCTCATTTGCAAAGTAAAGAGCCTTTAAGTTTTGAGATCTTGGCTTTTGGATGCAGAACCTCTTTTTTTTTTTTTTTGTGGTTTATTTTTTACAAAATGTTCCAAAAAAAAAAAAAAAGTCTTTCCTTGTCAAAATCATTAAAAAGAGCGTGTAATCTTTTTTTTCARTTTTTTAGTTTTTGTTTTTCCCCCAATAAATAAGTAATTAAAAACTGAAGAAGCCAAACAGCAGAAAAGAGTAGCCTTGTTAGTTTTTTAACCCCAGCCAAGCCAGAAAATTGGTCATTCTTTTAGGTAGCTTGCAAGTCATAAGTATTTTCATGCATTTAAAAATAATAATTAAAAAAAACAAACAAAAAAAGAAACCAACCCCAAAACCAAAACCAACCAAAACTGTAAAAGGGGAATGTCTTTTTTTTTTTTTTTTTTTTTTTCTCATGCAAACTTTTGCTTTCAGGAAGGAAAAACTGAGGAACAGCGGGCCTAGCAGGTGGGAGGGAGGTTAGGGGCATTCCAGCCAGTTTGGTGCAGCATTACCTCAGTTTCTCAAAAGCAGCTGTCACGGGTGGGTCCTTGTGGGGCTGTTCACGGTCCGTCCGCTTGATTTTACAGTTCTCATCCCTCAGTGATTTCGAACTGGATTTATGACGGTAGAGTTTTTTATGGGTAGGTCCATTATTGCCTAAAGTGCTCAGGTTACTATAGTTTTTATCAAAAAAGGGAGCGTGAATGTCCGTGGTGAACCCGGTGGAGCAGTTGGGGCGCCCGGGGTCGCAGGTCACAGCTTTGCTGTTTTTGCTTGAGCCCTTGTTGTTTGACTTGTGGTTCTTCGCTGCCCCCGGCGAGCCACCGTTCGCCTTCTTCTTTGACTCTTGGGATGTCCCTGCCAAAATTTTAAGAGTTTTCAGTTTCAGGCTGTTGGACTCCGGTGACCGGAATATGTCTGGAACGCTGTTGTGGCCGACYGGCCCCCACAAGGGCTCAATGGAGGCCATCATAAACCTCTGCACATCGGCCATTCCCGACGCGATGTTGGACAGYATGTTGGAGGGCTCCTCAAACTCCCTCTGGTCATCGTCCAGGAGGCTGGTGGCATTGCCCAGGCTGGCTTCTGACCAGCCCGTGCCCCCTTCTTTTCCCAGTGCCCACTCTCCAGAGAGCCCATTGTGCTTGCCCAGCTTCACCCCRGCCGGGCCGCAGTGCTGAGTGCCCTCGGCCACACCCTTGGTGGCCGTGGCCACGGTGCCCAGCTGAGTGACCACCCTGCCACCAACAGCTGGAGCCTTCTCGCCGTTCACTCCTGCTGCATTTTTCCCTTTCCTGCTGGATTTGGGTGCCTGCCTGGAGTTTTTCCCTTGCGGCTTATCGGTTCCTTTGTTGGTTTTGGGTGATTTTTTCCGGGTGGCTTTCTGGGAAGAGCTTTGGTTTGTACCCACATTCTTGCTGGATGAACTTTTCCTCTTCGATTTTGACACTTTGCTATTGGTGCTAATTTGACCAGATGGCTCATTAAATGTTGACAAGCATGGACTCTTTTCGAGAAGGCTGACAGAATCTTCATCGTTGAACATATGGAACTGGAACTGGTGATTATTTAAAGCAAACCCATTATCTGCCTGATCCTCGGTCTGCAGGACCCCACAGTTCCACTTGACCTTCTCGGAACTGTTGAGGGAGGCCTGGGGGCTCTCCTGAAAGCCCTTCAGGGTGCCCAGAGGCTTGGCATCGGAGCCAGCTATCTGTGGGGAGAGGTTGGGAGTGTCTGGAGGGGACATCTCCGAAAGCGACGACTGGCGGAACCTATCAGGCGTGAAGTTGGAAATGTCTAAAAGGTCCGTGGACTCCTTCAAAGGGGTGATTTCATCTATGCTCTGCTGGATCACTAGCTTGGGACTGCAGTGGGCCAAGAAATCATCATTAATATCATCCTCGCCATCCTTTTCACAAGACTTTAAACTTAAAGAACTGTAATTGCTAGAACTAACTGACAATGAACCCACTGAATCAAAACTAATGAGCCTGCCATCATCCGTACTGAGTGTACCTCGTTGGAAATGGAAGCGCCCCTCTCCATTATTGAAATGACATGACTGATAAGAATCATCAGACTGCACTTGTTGGCTATCCGGCATGTAATTTTTTTGGTATAGCAATTTGCCGCTATTCAGATTGACTTGAGTGTATCCAGAGGCGGGGAGGCCGTCRGTGCCCGGGGCGAACTCGCTCGGCATTCCGGCCGCCTCCGGCACATCCCCGGGGAAGTCCTGGCGCTCGCTGCCCTTGCTGGCCGGCCACATGCTGCCGAAGCCGCCCTGCTCCATCTCCAAGTGGCCGGGCGACTGCTGCAGCTCCGACTCAGAGGGCGGGGAGAGCACGCAGCTCTGCGCCGGCTGCAGGGACGGGAAGGGCTTTTCCGGTGGGATGATGCTGGGGAGTGGGTGCTGCTGCTGCTGCTGCTGCTGCTCAGAGGGGTGCTGGGCAAAGTACGGGATACCCGTGTTGCTCGACAGATCTGAAGCATCTAACAACGTCTGCAGATACCCTCCGGGGATCAGGGGTACATTGGTGGTGATATTAGCAGATGGCAGAGGCTTGTCTGAAGAGGAGGTGGATGGTAGGAAAGGAGAATTTTTAGCAACCTTATCCTCGTGGCACTCTGGGAGATGGGAGCTGTCTGAAGCACAGGGACTGTTTTCGTCCTTCAGACGCGCTGCGGAGTCCTGGTTTTCCAGTGCTGGGGAGTCCTCTGCTGTACTGGTGGCAGCTTTAATCTTCTTGCACTTCAACCTGGCCTCACTTTTGAATTTGATTCTGCGGAGCACTTTCCGCTCCGTCCCCTTGTGCTCCCGCTCCTGCGGTTTGCATTTCACGGCGATGCCCGCGATGTCGTGGACGTGCAATCCGTTGGCACAGCTGGGGGTGGCAATGGCTAATGCCGGCAGCCCTTTCAGGCCCACGTCCTCCTTACTGCTGCAAGGCTGCTTGTGATCAGAGGAGCAAGAGCCCAGCTTGTTCACTGATTGCTCGATGGCTTTAATTCTTTGAATCCGGTGCCTGTTTGCTAGCTTGCATTTTCGCTTCCGTGGGTGAGGGAGGAACGAAGCATCTGAGCCGTTAAGATAGAAATTCTGCTTGTGGTAGAGAGACGATCTGAGCAAATCCAGCCGGCTRTGCTGCCTCTCCTGCCAGAAGCCCTTCAGTGGGGCCAGCTTCTTGTATTTGCTGAGCAGCTCCTCGTTCAGAGTAACAGTTGTCTCGTTGGCATCCACTTTGCTGAGCTTCACCAGCATATGCTTCTCCCCTTTAAACCTGTTAATGATGATGTACTTGATGATCACGGGGGGCTCCTTGCGAGAGACTTTTCGCCGCTTCTTGGGGCACCACTCGTCGTCGTCCTCCTCCTTGGGCCCGTCTGGGAGCCACTCCTTCTTGTCCAGGATCTTCTCYTTCTCGATGGAGTCCACATCGTACAGGTAGTCATCGCTGTATCGCACTTTCCTCTTGGCCCGCAGCCCGTAGTTCTGCTGGATGAAGGAGCCGGAGTGGTCCCGGGCCAGGTACCGGCTGCAGTCCTTGATGTCCCGCAGCACGTCGTAGGAGGACTCCGTGCAAGTGCTGTCGTCGCTGAACTCCCCGGAGTCCTCTGTGGAATTCACCGAGTCCAAGAAGTGGCTCCTCTTGGAGCCCACGTACTGCACCATCTCTGTGCTGTTGCAAGATTTATTTAAGGCAGCTTTCTCCTCCTCCTCACCGTCCTCTTCCTCACCGTCCTCCTCCTCCTCCCCCCAGATGATGCCTTCCTCGGATTTGAATTGAGAAGGGTCTGTGGCACCGCTGGGCCCCCTTTTCAGGGTGCTCCTGCTGTCCCTTTTGGTGCAGTTGCTGAACACGCTGGGGAAGAAGTTGAACTGGGCGTCCTCTTGTAGRGTGGTGGTCTTCTCCCGCACATTGTCCTGGAAAGATTCGTATCTAATCTTTAGGGAGCAGACATCACTTCCCAAGGTGGAATCGTCATCATCGAACATGTAATTGTCCACGTCTTCCTCAGAAAACAGATTTACAGAAAGCTCATTTTTGGAGCAGAGGTCAAGCAGCTCAATTTTACTTTCACTAATGAAAGATTCAAAATAGCCCCATTCCTGGTTGGGATTTGTTAGTAAAGGTTCCTCACCATTGCATTTGTCTAATAGTAATCCCTCGTAATAATTTTTCTGAGTGGGGTCCTCTGAATCACTGTCAGATTTCTCTGCATCTCTTTTGTCCGCTGCCCTCGATTTATGCATAGGGAAGCTTAAAAGCTGGTCTGAAAGCAGTTGATCCCCATATCTCATGGTTTCTCCTGTGCTCATGCAGTGAATCCCTATATCAGAGACCGAACAGGTGTCATAATCCCTATTTATATCCCCCACTTTCAAGCTTATTCCCGGCTCCGCATCGATGCCGTCCTTGGATTCAATAAAGCAGCCCAGGCAGGTCCGGCTCGGCTGCATCAGGCAGTCTCCCGTCAGCGCCGACATCCCCCCGGGCTCCATCATGCTGAAAGGAGCCTTCTCGCAGTCGCCCGGCAGCGACCACGAGCTCATGCCCTTGGTCACGCAGGACGTCAGGGAGATGGCGTGGGCTGAGGAGTCGTCCGAGGCGTGCTCGGGGACATCGGTGAGGCGCAGCGGGGACGGGGGGCTCAGCAGGCACGGCTTCTTGGCRGTCGGGGCGCGGTGGCACGCGGGGCCCTCCTTGGGAGCCGCYCTCAGCGCCGGGAACGGCGCCGCTGCCTCGGCCGCGCTGCAGGGCCTCTCATCGGCGTCCAGGGCGTGCGACTCTGCGAGATGGAGCAGAGGGAGAGAAACACACAGGGGTTACCACCTATCCCCTATTCAGCAACAACCAAACTGCCCTAGGAGGTAGAAAAAGAGAGAGGGTTACAAAGGTTACCACCCCTCAAGGTCTCAGGCCTGTCTCTTATACACATCTAGATGTGTATAAGAGACAGGGTTACCACCTATCCCCTATTCAGCAACAACCAAACTGCCCTAGGAGGTAGAAAAAGAGAGAGGGTTACAAAGGTTACCACCCCTCAAGGTCTCAGGCTRGCCACCCRGCTCCCCTTCTCCCAGTGACTTTTCCCAAGTGCTCCTTTGGGAAGCCCTTCCCAGCAATCCTGGATCCAGTTAACGTGGTGATGTGTGTGGAAGGCAGAGGTAAACAGGCTGCTCCCTGCAGCCAGCTGGAAGAGGTACAAGAGTACGTTTAAAACACGCAACGCATCCGCTCTTCCCTCCTCATATCCATACGGTTACCTGGAAACTGCCTCTCAAACCTCACAATGTTATTAAAAAAACAAAACAAGCCTAATAAAAATGTTCTCATTAACATTGAAAAAATTAACAGGAAAGTGAGATTCTTAAAGAAACAAAGCACCCCCCCTGCGGGGTGTGAGCTTGCACACACCTGAGCTGCTTTACTGCTCCGGAGTCAGGGAGTGATGGCTGATTTTAAAAACCCAGCGGTCTTTTTGTCACTGTCCACGCCAAGGGAAGGCAGAAGATAACACAGAGTTTAAAGCAATTATTGTTAGAATTATTGTGGGGTTTGCCATTCTTCCCTAATCGCTAAAAATGCCTTTTTAGTCATGTGAGGATTTTTTAACCTAAGGATTTTTTTAGTTTTACCTCGTTGCGCTTCTTTTATGGCAGAATAAAGTTATGAATGTACTTTTATCTGACTCCTGGCTCAACGGARGGTATGACCCTTGAAATTTAAATACGATGTCTTTTCATCCATGAACACGCTCTGATATCTCTGTATTAAAAAAAAATATATTCCAATGAGTGCATTCATCCCAGCCAGAGAGCTCTGCCGACTCTGAGCCTGCTGCTTTTGTCATGGCTCAGGTCTCTCCTTTTTGGTGGCTCTGCTGAAGGCAGAGGGGTGAGAGCCAAAGCTTTCCAAGGAGGGACAAGTGCTTTAAAACACAACTGGAGCACCAGGACGTGGCATTAAATGGGGCARGCAAAGGGATTTATTTGGCTGCTGTGACCCTCCACAAGTGCTCTTATTCCAAACTGAGAGGAAAGTGAATCRCCTGCCTCCTTGGCAGCCTGGGGAGGGGAGGCTGGTGCTGGCACAGGTACCACCAGCACAAAGGAAAASCCCCAGGTGGGGAGGATGGAAAGGAACAGGATGCCATGGAAGGAGTGGGGTGCCTGCCTGTGCCAAGCAGGAGGTCAAACCCCCTAATTTCACTCCCATAAGTTTTGTGCTACAGGGGCCTTAGGGATGGAGCCATCGGTGAAGCCTGAACAAAGCACAAACTGCAGCTGGAGCCTCAGAGCACTCCCAGGACTTTAAACCTTTTCCCAAAGACTCCCTAACTCCAGCCAGAAGTGCAATGCAATGCCTGTCATCATCTTCAACATGTATGACTTGGGAAAGGCCAGACTGGCTTGCTTGAAAATGGTTAAAAAAAGGAAATAAATAAAAAAGCTGATTTTTGAGTCCCTCCCACCAGTCTTCAGATCAGAAATGCAGAGGTGGTATCTTTTTCCTTAAGCACCAAAACAAATTAACCAGTGCAGTTCCACTTCAGAAGTAAAATAAAATAAAAATCAGCTTGGAGCTGACAGGAAGCATGGAAAATTTGAGGATAAAAGAAGAATGTCTGTGAATGCTGTAAGACTCAAAGAAGGGGGAGGCAGAAAGCTGAAATTCAATCTCAAAAGCTGTGTTCAATAGGCAAAGCTGCTATTATATAAAATAAACCCTCTCTGGGCGTTTCTTTAGGTTTATGCTTGTGTGAGTGAACTTAACTCTTGGGAAATACAAATGCCAAAACCTGATTTTCTGAGGCTCCATATCAGCCTAAAATCAGGCCTGTGTTCAAGTGATGCTCCAAGGGAATACAGTTCACACAGAAAATGCTGGAGAAGCAAAACCACTTTTCCCAGTTTCCCTCAGCATCCACCCAACAGCACATGGGCAAGGGGAGGTGGCAGCTCCAGAGCTTTGTGCTGGCTCCTGGCCTTGGATTCAGCAGCAACTCCCACACAGCAGTGTTCAAACTSAAAGTTTAAACTGACAGAGGGGAGGCTGGGATGGGATGTGGGGAAGGAATTCTGAGCTCTGAGGGTGGGCAGGCCCTGGCACAGGGTGCCCAGAMAAGCTGTGGTTGCCCCTGGATCCCTGGCAGTGCCCAYGGTTGGATGGAGCTTGGAGCAYCCTGGAAGAGTGGAAAGTGTTCCTSCCCYTGGCAGGGGTGGCACTGGWTGGGCTTTAAGGTCTCTTCTKACCTAAAGCAGTGTTATGTCTAATTAAAGCACTTTTATAGCCCTMTTTAATTGAATTCCARGGAATTGGTGTGAGGCTCTAAAAARCCCCTCCTTACTGACCAGGGCAGCACTGACTTTGTTGTCCCCTGGATCAGACAAAAGGACCAAGGCTACAAAGCCCCTTTGCAGCTCCAACAGCTGCAGCTTCACCCTGGGTAGTCAGGAAGGGGATGGGCTGACAGGGACAGAACCTCCCAAATTACATCCCAGGGGCAAACAAGTGTGAGCATGTGCCTCACCTGCCCCCAGCACCAGCTGTGGGGCCCTCATGGGCACCCACGTGGCTGGAGCTGCTCCAAGGTTTTGGCAAAGAACATTTGTCTCTACCCCCTTGTTTAGAGCTGACAGAAAGATCTGAACATATGTCAGAGGACCAAGTCCTTGACATCTAACAGGATCAAATTTATATATAAATAAAATATATCTATCTATCTCAAGATTTATGGGCCAATACAAAATGTAAAAAGCCATGAAATTAAACATAAAACACATTGAAGAATGAAAGCAGCAGGCTCTGCCTCCCCTCTGCATTCACTGTGGCCAGAGATTACAGTCCAAATGACCTCAGAAAATGCTTGGAGGCTTATTTATTTCAATCAGGGTTTCAGACAGCTGAGCACTGTTACTCCTAATTAGTTATTCTGAGAGCAAATATAGAATCAATGAAAGAGATACAAAGTTGGGCATTCTGGGAGGCTGCTGCAAGGGGCTGATCCTTCCCCACCTGCTGGCTCCCAGGAACACCACCTGTGTGTGCAGAAAAGGGATCACAGGACAGGGAATCCATCTGCTGGGTGATGGGACACAGGCAAGAACGAGCTCACAAATCCAACCTTCCCTTCCCACTAARCCTGGTTCCTTTCTCCCACCCAATCTCTAATTTTCCCCCAGTTTGCAGGACTAAGTATCCTTCAGCTAAAACTTGCTAATATTGGCTAATGGGATTACAAAGCCAAGAGAGGYAAAGATTCCCAACAGATGGAGGGGCTACAAAGTCCTGGATGACTTTTGCCCCCAAGAAACCAAACAAAAATCTCTAATTCAAACTGCATGTGCACATAAACATTTCCAGCCATGCACAGGTAAGAGCAGTTCTTGTTAAGGCCTAAAAAGGTGTAGATTTATGGCTGGAATGATTCCTGGGCAGAAAACACCCATTACACATTGCAGAGATACCCACAAACTGCTAATATTAAATGCACAAAAGGAATTAGGAAAACAAGTTGGCTTCCAAGTTGTCGCTGCTCCCCCATGTACCATAATTAAGTTCCTTACCATTTTCTTTCACCCCATTAATCAGGATAGTTTCTTGGTCTTCTGAGGCACAATCCTGCTCTTGTTGGTCATCCATCAATTTAACCTCTTTCTGTTCACTCCATGCCCCAGTGCATCTGGCCAACCTGCACATTTCCAGAAACACAACCACAGTCAGTGCAATCCCCAGGATCAGCTCAAGGAACCGTGAATAAAAAATAACAACAATAAAACACCCCCACAGCCTCACACACTGCCTGCAGCCTCCTTAAGAGGACAAATCCAATTTATTTAGGCTCTCAGCTTGTCACTTTTCCACTCCAAAAGCCAAGTCCCATGTATCTTCAGCAAGGTGAAAATGTTGTGGATCAGCATTTCCTTCCCCCAGGTCCTGCTCTGGGAGGTGGAGATGTGCTCAGCACCTCTGCAGGACCCTCACATCACCCAAAATTGCTGTGCAAAGCCACATTAGTCATGTCCAGCCAGGAAAGGTCATCCATCTCCAGATGGATCAGTGCAGAGATGAAGGAGAGGACTCATCCCAGTTCATCAACAGCAACTCTATGATGGAGCTGGAAAAACTCACAGATGTGGAGTGACAGCTGCTCACCCTCACTATCAGCCTTTCCAAGCACTGGCAGGCATGAAAAACCTCCCCAGAAAGCATTTTTTGTGGAAAAGGATCTCCAGTGTCACTGTTCACCACGGGAGCCCCGTCCCTGGAAGCCTCATCCCCAGACCCCCATGACTGCCCCCAGTGGGTGAAGCTCCAGCTCCAGGGAGTGCTGGGCAGTCCAGCCTTGGTGGGGCTTCAGCAGAGCAGAGAACCTGAGGTGAGGATCCAGCCCAGACCTTCCCATTCCTGCACTGAGGGCCCCCACCCTTCAGAGCCACCACCTGCCTATGGAGTGATGGGGCTGGAGCCRGGGCATGGCTGGCACTGGAGAACCCTCATCAGGGATCCTGACTGACAGAATTTCACCTCTTTGACTGCAAATCCAAGTCAAAATCTATTTTATGCTCTTCTGGCAACTCAATCTCATTGTTTTCTCTCTCACAAAACAGGTACTACATTGCAGCATTGGCTTAGGTGCTTTTCTGGGTTTGGGMTTTTTTTTTGTTTGGCTTTTTACTTTTCACATCAACATTTGTCAGTGTCTGCCGTTCCCACAGCACTCATTGCCCTGGGGTTCAGCAGCCAAACTTCATTCATATTCAGATTTGCAGTGGAGTCCTCTTAATTAACGTGAAATCTTTACAACCGCCTTAGTAAGTGAAACCTTCACCCAACTTAAAGATGTTGTGACACCGAGAGGAAGATAAGAATAACAAGCATCAGTAACTCCATTCCTTTGCATATTTAGAGGAATATTTAACTAACCCCGAGAGTTTTCCTTTGATGCAAATCCCCATCTSAAAGCTCTCCAACACCAGCCTGTTTGCTGTGGTGAGACCCCAGCACCCTCCCCACAGCCTGAGCTCCCTCTGTGCCCTTTCATTGCTGACATGCTGCAGCAGGAGAGGCTCCAAAAGCCAGGCCAGAGATCAGAGTTATTTTTCCATGAAGGAGATTAATGTCTGAGTGTGGAAGGTGCTCTGCATCTGCCACTGACAGGCTGCAGCCTCGTGTCTCCTTGATAACATCTCCTGCCTGTTAAATGTGCCTTAATTAAGAGAAGTATTAATAAATTTTTTAGAATATCTATTAATGAAAATATTAATAAAATATTGTCAGCCTCYGGAGAACCAGAGGGGTCTCAGGAGACCAGAGAAGCACCACTGGCWGCACACATGGGCCAGGGGGGCTGCTGGGGAGGGCCCTGAGGTGTCACAGAGTGGTTTGGGTGGGAAGGGACATTAAAGCCCATCCAGTGCCACCCCTGCCATGGGCAGGGACACCTGCCACTGTCTGAGGCTGCTCCAAGCCCTGTCCATGAGGAAGGAGTCCATCTTTCCTCGATTGTGATGGATACTCAAGGGCCAGCCTTCATGGAGAGAGCAGGAACAGACAGGGGAGAGCAATGAGCACGAGGCAGCCGAGCCAACAGGCACCAAGGGAGAGTCCACAGACCCTTAATCTCATAGTTTATGATTTTTTGGGATGTGTGTACACAAGGGGGAGGGAAGCACACCAGGGATGTTCCTGGTGGATGAGATGCAAGGGCTGGAGAAGARGATGAAGACAATGAAATGCAGCAACAAAGGGGATGTGCTTGGGGACAAGCCTTTTCCCTGACTGCAGTGACCCAGAGAGCAGAGCTGAGCTCCAGAAAAAGCAGCTGGGAGGAACTGAGGAGGGTCCAGGTGGGCCATGRTCCCACAGGGTCAGACAGAGTGAAGTACAGATGGGACAGACAGCCTGAGACCTGCTGAACAAGGGGACCTCTGGGACCAGTGTGAGACCCCAAAAGGGACCGGGAGAACCAGCAGCAACTGGGAAAGAGAAGCTGACAAAGGAGCTGGGTGTGATGCAGAGCAGGAAGGAACAGAAGGCTGGGGATAACAAAGAGGAGAAGAACAGCTGGTGCCAGGCAAGGAAAACGAAAGCAGGAGAGGTCTGGGGATAAGMGCAGAGAATACTCTGGGTAGCAGGAGAGCACAGAACACAAGAGTCATCTGCAGACTGAGGTACAAAAGGGAGAGAATATAAATTTCAGATGGTGTCAGGCCACTGAAGAGAGGCACTGCTGGGGTCAGGATATTATGGAGAGCTGGCAGGAAGAAAATCAGGCACCAGCTCTAAGTTTGTGAACTTGACTGGAGCTAGAGTGGATGGAGGAAGAGGATGGTGGGTGGAAGGGGCGTGGGGTCAGATGAGCTGCAGCCTCTGGAGGAGGAGGGCAGGAGCACAGAGGGGCTGCCTGTGCTTCAAGGACAGGCACAGCACGCTCAGGCACAGGGAGGAATTCAGCAGCACTTTTGCTGATTGCACCATGGACTTCAGGGCATTGGGCTGCTAAGATCACAGCTGGCAGCACCCAGAGTCACTGGCCAGCAAGGAGATGGAGGGGAAGGAGCAGCAGGAAGCAAGCAGTGGAGCTGAACAACAATCCYACTCATTTTAAGCACAAGATGGACAAATTAATGGACAGAAGGGCAGGATGCAGAGCTGTGGSAGCCATACCCAGGGCTCACTGACCTGGAGAAATCCCTTTCAGCCCTATTGCCCAGGTCAGGGGAAAGTCTGCAAGTGCCTCTAAAAACCCTCTAAAAACTCCCCATTCCTCACAATTCCTGTCAATTCTCCTATTTCTAGTGCAAACAGGGCCATACAAAACCTGTCAGTGACCAGCCCACGTGCACACAAACACAGCCCCACACTGGAGCCTCTGCCACAAACCTCCTGCTCCCTTTGAGCAGGTCCTTCATCCAGGGGGCCAAGAAACCACAAAGATGCTTTTGTTCTCTTTAAAAAACCTCCTGAGACACTCAAGAGGTGTTAAGGGTGTTGGTGCTGCTGGAGTGGAGGCAAACATGGTTGGAAATGATGGTGGAGCTGAGGCTCCACCAGCTCCCTCTGCTCCCAGCACAGAGCAAGGGCCTGCTGGAATGTCCCTTCACCAGCTCCTCGGAGTAAAACCAGATTATTTCTTGTTCTAGAAATTCCTAGAATTGCAGAATCCCATAATGATCAGGGCTGGAAGGAACCCTTGAACAGAGAAGGAAACACRCAAATTGCAAAGCTACAAATCCTGGACATGTTCCCTCACTCACCTCCAGTCACATAAATGATGGAGCTGCTGCTCATTTAAGCCCATCCAAACTGTGGGATTTAAGCATGTTCCTGCTAACACTGATTCTACAAAGACAAAAGGGGAAATGCCATCCTTTTAAACAACCAAAAAAATAGCATCTGCTCAATGGCTGCCCTCTACAAAGGGAGCAACAAGTTGCTTTGCTTCTTTGTCAGCCAGGAAATGCCCATTTTCTGCTGCAGCTTTTCTGAATGGATGCTTACAAAGCACACAGGCCCATCACTGCACTCTGTCAGAGGTGCCATGGGGAGGTGGCATCCCCTTCAGCCTCTGCAGCTCCACAGATGCCAGCCCAAGGAGGAATTGTGCCAAGGGACCTGCTGGAGAGGGTTCCTGCCCCTGCAGACCCTTCCTGGGGCAGCAGCAGTGATTTATTTGGCTGATGGCATTTCCCAACAGAGCCAGGGTTGGTCACAGGGACGCCCTGGATGCACTTAGAGGGGATAAAACAAAGGAGCTGGTCGTGATTGCCACAGAATCCAGTGCCTGGCCACTTAAATCTATGTATCTACATCTCAGGATAATCCATAAATACAAATATTTATTCCCTGCTGCTTGAACATCACCTCATTCATATTTCCTGGGTGTCACCATTACACCACAGAGCTCCATACTCTGCCCAGGCAGAGGAAGGGAAATAAATCTACCAGGAAAAATAAGGAACAGCCCATGACTGGAAGCCCAGCTGCACACTGGGAATTCTGTGGGGTGGACAAGGTTCTGAGCTGGTGGTGGCTGCTCTGGAATTCAAGCTGCAAGAGTGTTTCCCCTTCAGGCTGAACAGACAAAAAGCCACTCACACCCAGACAAACCCAACGTGCCAGCTCCTATTTACACACAGCTTCCACATCCTGAGTGCTGTAGCTCATGAGGGGAGATGGAGAGGGAGTATCCAAAATGAAGGAGAATCTTTTTATGGAGAAGTGGGGGAAGAAAGCAAAGAAGAAGAAGAAGCTGTACCTTTTTTTCCTGCAGAATTGTGAATAAGTGCAGGTGTTCTATATACGCAGTTGTATCTTTCAAAAAAAGAGCTTTAGAGAAATTAATTACATGTCAGAGCCTCTGACAGGTCTTTTAAGAATTGTGATACTTTTGAATGAAAACATTATATACTTAAAAAGAAATACCATGTAAATGTCTCTGAGATATTTACAGTCAGTGGAGTAATAGTAGGAGAGGATTCAGCTCTCTCTGTGGATGGGGGATGCTGAGCACACCCTGCTCCTCCCAACCATGCTCCTGCCCCTGCAGGACCTCAGCAACTGCTGCAGAAGCTCAGAGCAGAGCCAGGAATTGGCTGGGAACAGGACCCAGGCTCTCCCCAAAATGCTGAGCCACCTGTCTGTCTGTCTGTCTGTCTGTCCCCTCCATCGCTGAGCACCAGCTCCTCCCAGCAGCAAGGACATCACACACCCCTCCTCCTGTGCTGCACCTCTGCAGAGGACAAGAGCCAGGTGCTTTTCTGCTTGGTTGYTTTTTTCTTGGGTTCTTTTCCCCTTTTTATTTATTTTCCTCTTTAGTCCCGCAGCAGGACACAGGACAGAAGTTCCCATGGAGGAATCGTGGTGAGGCAGCACCAGGAGGCACAGCAATGGCAGGCTGGTGGCTCACTGCCCTGAAGGATGCTGTTTTCCCACCAGATCCTGAAATCCCCTGATCCTTTTTATTCCAGGGATGCCATTTGATCCCTGTTTCTTCACTATAATTTCATAACTGGGGGATGAAGTGCTCAAAATTTTAACTTGCCAGCAAATGAGAGTATTAATAATGTTAGAATTTTAATACTAACATTTTATTAGTAATGCCAGTATTTTAATACTAATAGCACCTCTCTGAGGAAAGCTCTATTTCCATGAATCTACATTTCTACCTAGGCCAAGGGTCTCTGATTTTTGCTGAAATAAGGAAAAAATGCAGAATACCTGAGGTTTCCACCTGACAGGGTCAGAATTCCTAAGGAAATGGTTCCAAAGTGTGGAACCATCTCCCCCTCTGCCCAGCACCAAGAGCTGCTCCAGTCCACCAAAGGGATGCTGGACTTGAGGGTTCTGGTTTCAAAGCTCTTTTCCCAGAAAAATCTCACAAGGAAATTGCATCTCCCAGCAGCTCCCTGGGCTTTTCCTATCAATGATGGTGAGCACAGCAGAGAAAAGCCCAAGTGAGGGAGAAATAGGAAACAAAGAAGAGTTTTGTGGGTCAATCCCAGCAGTGAGACATCTAAAACCCTACAAGAAGGTGAGGCCTGACAGAGCCAGTGTTAGCTGAGAATAGGTTCAGGTATAAATACAGATAAAAGCCTCCAATTAGGAATAAATCTGGAGGCAGGGGGGGATAAAGTTGATTAAAGAAAAAGGAGGTTGCAGAGAAAATGGAGAACACAAAAACCATTAAAATAGGAAACAGTTTCAGAACTGGTGTGTTCCCAGAAGGTGCAAAGGATGGATGAGTTGTTAATATTCATAGCAAGCCTCCACTTTTCCTCAGCTGAAAGCAGATGCAACAATTACTGCAGAGCCCAAGCCCCAACTCCAGCAGACCCCCAGACATGATATTAAGAACAGGCTATTTAAAGCCAGCTCTCAAATAAATGACAGTTTCTGACCTTACTCTGGGAGGACATAAGGTGTGAGAGTTTCAAGACCTGTCACAAACAACTTAAAGGCAAAAGGAAGGAAGTGAACAAAATTACAGCCTTCCTGACAAAGCACACGTTAAATACCAAAGGAGCTCTCTCTGTAAATGTATTCTCAGCCATCAAGAGCAGCAGTGTATCACAAAGGGAAAAAGGTGGCAATTAAAATCCTGGAGGAGCTGAAACGCATGAGGGAACGTCTGAAATGTGGAGGGCTTCAGCACAACACTGTCCTGGGTTAGGGAAGGCAGAGCTGCCAAKCCCAGAGAGGAGAGCTCCAAAATGCAAAGCAAGGAAGGGAAGAGTCAGGGGAGAATCACTGGAGAGCTCGTGGGGAAATGGAGAACAGAGGGACTGAGGAGCTGGAAGGGAAAGGGATGGCCCAGGGCCACAAACAAAGGCRGTGGCCTCAGATGAGCACAGCTCCACTCCACATCCCCACAGACAGCGACCAAGAACCTGAGGAAACCTTGATGATTCAAGGGAGGAAGAATTCAATGTCCCTTTTTACCAAATGTGGGATGAATTTGCACATGGGGCAGGGTAAATGTTCCTGTGGGAATAATGAGGAAATGCAGGAGCCCAGGTGGACCTCATGAGGGTTTCAATGAGTGCACCCCATTCTGAGGACAAGAAGCATAAAGAGAATTCCTGCCTACCCTGAGCAAGGGAGGATGATTAAGAAGAGTTGCTGGGGTTTTTTTTTTGGTCATCCTCTCATATTTTATAGAAGTGGAAGGAAATGAAGCAATAATTAGTGTCAGCAGCTGCATAGTTTTGAAAAGCACTGGCAAGTGAGGGGGAGATTTTAATCTCTTGAAAATGAGTAAGAACACAAACTTTGGTTTAGCTGCGATGGCCAGAAGTAAAAACATTTCCAATTAATAGGATCACTTGATGATCCTACTATAATAGAATGGCTTGGATTGGAAAGGYCCTTAAAACCCATTCTACCACCTGCCATGGGCAGGGACACCTCCCACTGTCCCAGGTGCTCCAAGCCCCAATGTCCAGCCTGGTCTTGGGCACTGCCAGGGATCCAGGGGCAGCCACAGCTGCTCTGGGCACCCCCACAGTAAAGAATTTCCTCTTCATTTCTAATCTAAATCTCCCCTCTGGCAGTTTAATCTCTCTTTGTCCTGTCTGGAAAGCCTCTCTCKATCTTTTTTCAGAGCTCCCTTTAAGTAGCAGAGATGCCCGAAGACAGCCCATGATGTTGCTTTTTGCCTTTCCTCCTTAAAAGCAACTGTATTCCAAACATGTKGTTTTCACTCCATCTCTGCATATGAAGTTAAATAAAATCAGAAATGTTAAGGGCCTGGATTTCTGAGAAAATTAGAGTGGAATGATTGAAAACTCCAACTCATAAATCTGCAAAGGTTGAAAATTCAGCAGGATCGTGYGGTATTAACCTCACAAAAACACGAGGACTCTCCAAAGCTAATTATACATCAGTCTGCTCTYAAATAACAAAACCAATAAAGAATAGTTTGGGATGGAGATTTCTTGATGGGCAGAATTGCTTCATTTAAAGGAACTTATTACCCAGATTCCCTTTCTGCTGCTGTATTTATGGACCCATTGACAAACCAGTGTCTGAAAAGCTTAACAAACTCTTCCTGTGAACCTCATCAGGAAATAGGAGAGGCCAAGGTCAAGTGCATTAAGATTACAGAAGCTGATGAAGAAAGGGATGTTTCAGAGTCCCTCACACACTGGYTTTTATGAAATAATTCAGCTGAAGAAGGGTGTGTAAAATTTTGTTAAGAGATTAATACAGAGCCAAAACAGCACAAAGAGTTGGATTTCACAGGGATATGCTGAAGAAAAGTCTCAGTCCTAAATTTTGCCATTGCCTCTTTCCCTATGAGAAATATTCTCTTATTTTCCCTGTTAAAAAAAGAACACCAGGTTTAAAAAAAGAAGGAGGAAAAGAGGAATATTTTTTTTTTCTGTACGAATTTGTAATATATTAAAGTTTGGGCTAAGGAGGGTAATTAGGCTGGTGCCGGAGGAGGATGTGAAAGCTCATCAGGATATTTGCAGTAACCCTAGTGGGGTAAACATTTCTTTTTTCTAATATCTTCAAATTAGAAATTTTATAGGAGAAAAAGAAATTTTAACAAATCTCATTTGTCTCTTATTAGCAATTAGCCAGCGTGGACTACGGATAAAAAGTGTTAATTTCTAAAGTACACATAATTTTCATAAAAGCACAGATAGGAAACCAAACAGCAGAGTGCTTGGCTTTGGCACAGGAAGGAATTAAGATGGAGCAAGGGAGGAAGGGCTCATTCCTCCCATGTTTTACTCAAAGAACTGGTCCAGGGAGCTGCTGTGCCCTTACTGTGGGACATGGAATCCCAGGATTGTTTGGGTTGGAAGGGACTTCAYAGCTCATCTTGRTCCCATGAMCAGGGCCATGCCKTGTGCTACATCCCAGGCCATCAGCTTCAAGAAACTAAAGATTGCCAGAAAAGAGACAATGGTGAGAAATGCTCCCAAAAAAGGGTGATGTTCCACAGGGATGTGGAAGCTAAAATCCCCTTAGACATTATATCCAAGTTTCTAGCCAGATCCTTTGAATATTCCTGAACAACTCCCAGGTTTCATAAGGATTTTTCCTTTCTATGTACATATAAATGATTGCACTGATAGCAGATGGGCCCTTCCATACGATTTCCTTTTTAAAACTTCCAGCTTCATGCAAMTCCTGCATATTCCTTGTGCTTGGAAAGGAATGCCTGTGCTTTCAGCTCCAGAGCACAAAGCTGGGGTTACTTCTGCTCATTTGGTTTTAAAACTTTTAATTACACAAGCAGGTAGCAASTCTTAAATACATCAGCACCATCGTTTTGCCCTGAGAAAACCTCGGTGCAGTGGCTCTGCCTGGCAAGGTGAGCCTAAAACTGAGCCACACTTAGGGAAAACATGCAGCACCTACTGACTTGGGTTTATTTTCCTGAGTAGTCTCCTGCAGCTGACACAGCTGGACCACAGATTTTCCAGGTAAAACAGCTTRCCAGTCTCATCCTGTGATGTGCATCCCAAGGAGTGAATGCTTCTGACTACAAAGGGAATCAGGGGAGGTAGGAAAAGGAAATGATCAAAACACTTATCACACCGAGAAAAGAACTTATTAGGCCCGATAAGGAGTTGGAATTGATGACAATTWTAAGATACCATCCATTTTTAGCTAATAATTCAGAAAATGGATGAATTATTTGAGGAATAATATGTGATCTTTTATTTAAAGACTTATACTAATGTATACGCTGGAGGAAGCGGAGCTGAGGTTGTGGGAACACTTTAACACTTCCATTCCTGGGTGGTTCTTCCTTTCCACTCAAATGCAGAGATTTAATAGCACTGGATTTAGTTTGAGGGTTACAGGGCCCCTGTAGAAAACATCAAGCCATTTGCCAAGGCTGTTTTATACACAACCTACTTTTCCTCCACTTTCCTATTCACATGTAAGAAGTCCACCAACATTTTCCCRTTGAGAACTGGTTCATTTATTCAAAATTCCCCACAACAAACAACCCCATCCCCACTCCACAGGCCTTAGCAGATCCCACAATTAGACGGAAACAACAATTAAATCTAAAGCCACGTCTCTCAATTTTACTTGTGAAGGTTTTGGGTTCCGCCGAAGGTCGGAGGCGATTTCTGAAGGGAAAATCCCACATTAGGAGAGACTGCATCTCCTAAGATCTCAGCCCAAATCTCCATCTGTATCCAGGTAACAATCTGGAATGCTGATATTTAAGAGGAAAAATATCTGGACAGCTGCCCCAGCTCCCTGGGAAGCAATGTTTAGTTAAAGTCTTGGATATCACTGAAAGAAGATGTGGAGATGTCACACTGAGGCTGGAGAATTTTTTCAAGTGCTGAATTATTCACCCGTGAATCTCAGATGTGAAATCCAAATGCTCCGGTACTGCCCCGGCTTTAGACAATGGCTAATTCCTTTCTGTGCCACTGCAGGGTCTCTTCATCAGCTTTCTTTCATCTATAATCACAGCCAGGTCACGGATTATTAGTCATATTCAGRGCAGAATTCAAACCCTGCCACACCAATCAGCCGGGCCGGGGCTCCCCCGGRGCTCAGAGCGCGGCTCTGGGGAGCCTGGCACGGCCTCACAGGGCACAGGGAGCCACCGACCCAGCAGCACTGCCCAAGCCAACAGGGATGAAGCCCTGAGCTGGGAGAGGACACAGAATGTGGGAACCCAGGACATCCCTCTGCTGTCCAGGACAGCCAGGACCCCTGCCATGGGGCTCAGAGACCCTGGCACAGAGCCCAGAGCACCTGTGGGTTTGATTATGACCCGTGGAGCAAATTAGCGACCTTAGATGAAGATCAGCAAGCCACAACAGTTTAGGTAGAATAATAGTGAAGTTATCACGGGGTGGAAAAGTAGATTTTGGGGTTTTTAGCATGGGGGTTCAGGAGGCAAGATGGAGGGAACTGGGTGTGTCCAGCCTTTCTCCTTCTTCTTCTTCTTGGCCTCCATCTTCTGCTGTGATGTTGGCACTCACAGATTGGTTTAGAGTAGGAGCTCACTGTCTAACACAGGTGATAGGTATTGGGAAGTAATTGTAAATAATGTACATGTAGTTTTTAGTATAAAGACACAACACTGCCCTGGGGGCAGGCAGAGTGCCTGGAACTGTCCTGCTGGATGGACCTCAGCAGGGCAGGAGAAAGAATTTTATAGATAAGATACAATAAACAATTTCTCGGTCTCTCTTGAGACCGAGAAATGAAGAGCTCTGACTCCTTCTTCAAGCACCAGGCTGGGAAAAGAGACTTAGGAACTCTTCTCGGGGTCACTGTGACCAGTGAGACCCTGACAACAGAACAACCTGGGGCTGCCAGGGATCTGCCCCAACATCCCACCTGCAGCATCAGACACAGGGGAGCACAAATCAAGGCATGGCTTGGGTTGGAAAGGATCATAAAGATCAGCTTGTTCCACCCCTGCCATGGCAGGGACACCTTCCACCATCCCAGGGTGATCCAAACCACATCCAGCCTGGCCTGGGACACTTCAGGGATCCAGGGGCAGCCKCAGCTGCTCTGGGCACCTGTGCCAGGGCCTGCCCACCCCAACAGGGAACAATCCCTTCCCAYTATCCCATCCAGCCCTGCCCTCTGGCACTGGSAGCCATTCCCTGTGTCCTGTCCCTCCATCCCTTGTCCCCAGTCCRTCTCCAGCTCTCCTGGAGCCCCTGGAAGGGGCTCTGAGCTCTCCRTGGATCCTTCTCCAGGTGAACACCCCCAGCTCTCCCAGGCTGGCTCCAGAGCAGAGAAAGTCAATATGTTTCCCCTCTATGTAAATGTAGTGGGAAGAAAAAATCATAAAGACAGGCATTTATCAGCCTTTGCTGGAGGTGTTACTTTGCATATCAAGCCATGAGGATGCAATTGTTTCATTAGGACTTCGCTGGTGTTTGTAACGTTTAATGAGTCTTGGAGAACAGAGGAAGAAAATACTACAGGCACTGCRGCAGCCAAGATAAATAGCTAAACATCCCCTGCCTGACATCACTTAATGCATCACAGCTCTGCTCACTTAGGGCAGCCATGAAATCAATTTTTCAGTAAAAATACAAAACTCGTATCCCAATCTGAGCTCATGAGGCGAGGGATGATGTGAGGGAGGGAAACTTCAGRTTGGCTGGAGGCTCCAGGCCTCTCTTTGTCCCCTCCTCATGSCAAGCCCTGCTGAGGGCTTTGCTTTCCACAAAATAAGGGTTTTGTCATTTTTCCTCAAAATAAACAATCTGGCTTTTTAAAAACTTTTTCAGGAGTCAGCAGCAATGTGTTCCCAGCCTCTCAAGGACACTTCACTGTCACTTCCAAAGTATCCCAGATAAATTGAGAGCAATGATGGAACTGCTAAGAAAAAGTCAAACCAAACAAAAAAAAKCCCCAACTTCTCTTTAGAAAAGCTAAAACACATTTTAAATCACTTCAAATCCCATCTTATTTCTGGCTACACTTCTCAGCCTCCCACTGTAAAGAGTAYGATCTCAACAAAGTCAAAACCCAACTGAAAACAGATTAATAAATRCCAGCTGAAGGATGAATTCATGGTTTTGTACCCATTCCCCTGGAAAACCAAGACCAGATAARGCACAGGATGCACCCTGAGGTTCCCCCCATGGGTGGGCTTTGCTCATGCCCCCTCTGTCACCCACCTGTGCCACCCTGACCCTCAAACACCTGCCAGGATTTAAGGGGTGACCACCCTTGTGCAGGTCCTGGCTACGAGCTGGCCCAAGGGGCAGCACACCTCAGTTTCCAAGGGATGTGATGGATGTGATGGACCCAGAGCTCCCCAGACCAACATCTCCTAACAGGACACTGGCTGATATTCCTCCCAGACCCTGCAAAGAGCAGGGAGAGGGGAAATGCAAAGGGAAATGGAGCCCACGGGCTCTGGCTTGGCAGCAGAAGCCCCATCAGGGAGGAAGAGTGCCATGGATGTGGCTGCACGGTGCCATCTGTACCCTGTGGTGCTCAGGCAGCTGCTGCCACTGCTCTTGGCCCAAGGTGGCCAAAATCCAGCAAATTCCACCCTCAAAGTRAGTGCCAGTGGATGAGCAGGGTGCACAGTTACCATCTAAAAGAGGAGAAAGTCACTCCTCTTCTAAACCTCACCTCTAAACCTCCTAAATCCAGCCCTGCTGCTGGGATGAAAGGAGGTGGGAAGGGTGTGACACAAGGAGACACAGRCACCTCCAAGGGATTCACCACAATCCCTGCAGCACCTCCTTCCCTTTCAGCCTCCACAGTCTGGTTCTCCACTCTGCAAGGAGAAGGGGTGCAAGGCAGGAGCTTGGGGATCCTGCACGTCACAGAGGCACCTCAAACCCTGCTCAGACTTCACAAAACCATTCAGGGCTTTTTTGGGCAGCAGCTTCCATCTATTTTGGGCTCAAACTGATTGGCAATTTTGAAGAACGCGCTGCAAATTGCRCTGCTAATCACAGCAAATCCAGCCATGGAACTGTATTAAAATAACATCAGRGCCGAGACACAAAGCTGAGATCAGCCAGGGAATGCTGAGCTGAGGCTGCCTGCTCTGGAGCCATCATCCTGCCTGCCTGGAATGCTGAGCRTCCCCAGTTTTTCCTTGCTGATTCCAGATTCCAGCTGGCTGCTCGCATCAATTCAATGATAACAATACTCAGGGTTTCAGTATTTTCAGAAAAGCAAGTGGTTTTCTGGTGGCCATGGCCCTTCCCAGGCTGCAGGTGCCTTCCCAAAGCCACCCAGGTTGGCACACAGGGATCAGGCTGCAGCTCTGCATCTCTGACATGCTGAGTGTCAACCACACCTGGGAAAGGCCATTCATCCAGCTGAAAAATAGGGATCTCTCCAAGGAAATACTGACAGACACCAAAGAAAATTTAAAATTCCTCTTATACCAAGTTGTRTCTAAATCCTTTTAGTGGAGGCAGGGAGAGACAGGGCTTTGTGACAAGTGGGGAAAGGGTCTGCCCTGAGCATGTGGGTGCTACTGTCTGACCTCAAACCCTGCTCAGCTCTGCCTTCCCCCAGCTCTAACCCAACAGAGCCTTAGGGAGCACCCTCTGTGGCCTAACAGCCTGCAAGGAGGGTCTGTGCCTCCATCCTCTGAGGTGAAGATGGATGGATCCCCCCAGCACCTCCCACCAGGGTCTGGAGAACTTGGGGCATCAACTCCCACTCCAAGACACAGYATCTCCCACACAATGAATGGAGACACAAGGAGGGACACAATGAGACTGTGACACTGTGTTATTTTCCAACTCATCATTTCAGATTTCTAATGAGATAAAATTAAAACTGTCAGTTGGATAAACCAAAAATCATCATTTCAAACTCCAAGCAGGGACACACACCCAAGGCTGGTCCTGGGCACTGCCATGGGCCAGCCCAGGTTGTCTGCATTCAGTTTGTGCTGCAGAGGTGGATCCTGTGGGAAGGGGCTGTGCTGCATCCARGTGGGACAGAACCAGCAAGTGTGGGGCAAACAGCTCTTCAGGAGATGTGGATTGAAACCTTCTGGCAGAAAAACGAGTCTGCCATGTGCAGAAGGGAGTTCCCACCACTGACTGTCCCAAAAAAACAACGAAGAGGGAAGGGGAACAATGCTCTCTCTGCTGGCTGGCAAACACAAAGGTGGGAATGGAAGGATAACTCACCCAGCTCCCCTTCCACCATTTCCCTTACACTGGTGAAATATCCTCCACAATGGTTGGAATCAAAGTCCATCACCAAGTTCAAGAACACATTTAATGCAGATCTATTCATTTCACGGAGTGTCTGCACAATGGACAGCTTTCCCCTTCAAAAATTATTCCAGACGGCACGCTTGCTTTTCATTCTTCTGCATCTTAACATMTAAAAAATACAGCACATTTGTAACGAAGACACACGTTGCATAAACCACAGCCTGCTCTAAAAAGTAGATTTCACAAAGACTTGCCACGGTACAGGGACAAGGACCACTTGTTGATAAATTACTTTCACTCCCACAGTGGAAAAGTCATATTTGTACACAGCGTAAGTGGTGCTATTGTTGAGCAATTTGATGGAAGTCCAGCAAAACACGTTGTGCAGGTTTTTATTTAACCTCATTTAAATCAAATTAACCAACAGGGATGGTGTCTAGGGACAAAGCAGAATCCTGTACATAAATGAACCAAATGTATCACTGAGTGCCACATCCAGTCTTCCCTTGAACACCTCCAGGGATGGGGACTCCACCACCTCCCTGGGCAGCCCCTTCCAGTTTCTAATCATCCTCACTGTGAATAATTTTTTCTTCATGTCCAACCTGAACCAGATGAGCTTGCAGCTTGGAATCAGGTAAGCTTTACAGTCCCTCCCAGCCCAAATCACRCTGTGATTCCATGAATTGCTGATGGAAAGATCTGGTACCCCTGCAAGAGTGACACATGTGCATAAAAAAGGAAATAACAACGAAATCCCTCTGACCATAAAGCCAYTGTGGGAACAGAGCTGAAAGTGAAGACATTCAAACCACACAAGAGGCTTTTAAAAATCAAAGTCAGGGTAAAAGGTGCATGGGGTAAGTGCTGCCCAGGGAGAAGAGCCTGCCTGGGGTTTGCTCCTCCTGAGCCCCAGGGATCTGTGCCAGGGAAATGCCATGCCCACCCCAAAATCAGGAGGTTCATTTGGAAGATTTAGACTCCTGGAAATTAGTGCAGAGCTCCAGATCACAGAGATAACAGGCTGCCTAAAACTGACCTGGGATTTCATTAGAGCTGATAACGGTGGGAAAAAAACCCTTCCCAAATGTGCATTACAAATTCAGACTGTAGAAACTCTTTCAAAGGTATCTCAGTTAAAGCAAACCATGTGCAGGCGTTTGATTTGCACAAAATCAGGGATTCTGCCTCTGGGAGCAGTGGCAGGAGCAGCAGCTGGTGGGCATGGAGGCTGCAGAGAACGTGGGGCTGAGCCTTTGCCAGGAAGGACAGGAAGGAACCGGAATCTTTGTCCTGGTCCTGGACCTCTGGTGAACTCAAAATCCCAAAGCAGAATTGATCAAATCTCATCTTTGCTGAAAAAACCACAGCTGGAACATGGGAGTCTGTGAACTCCAGCACAGAGGGTGACCATGGTGGGATGAAGAGTGGTGGGCAGGGGGCAGAGATGTGCTCACTGTCACTGCAGCCTTTCTGCTGATGCAATGGGGAAATTCTCCTGACTGAAGAATGGAAAAGTGGCCTGGAGACAGGGACACAGAGTCACAGAATAATAAAATGCTTTGGGTTGGAAGGGACCTTAAAGATCATCAAGTTCAACCCCCTGCCATGGGCAGGGACACCTGCCACTGTCCCAGGCTGCTCCKAGCCCTGTCCAGCCTGGCCTTGGGCACTGCCAGGGATCCAGGGGCAGCCACAGCTGCTCTGGGCACCTGTGCCAGGGCCTGCCCACCCTSCCAGGGAATAATTCCTTCCCAATATCCCATCCAGCCCTGCCCTSTGGCAGTGGGAGCCATTCCCTGTGTCCTGTCACTGCAGGCCCATGRCCCAAGTCCCTCTCCAGTTCTCCCAGAGCCATTTAAGCACTGGAAGYGGTTGTAAGGTCTCCCTGAGTCTTTCTCACAGGATAGGAGTTACATGATAGGAGTTACATCACTCCCATCACCTTTTTGACCTCCTTTGGACTRGCTCCAGCAGCTCCATGGCCTTCCTGTGCTGGGGACTCCKGAGCTGGAGGCAGCTCTGCAGCTGGGGTCTCACATCAGCCACCACTGTGAAATATCCATCCTTTATCTTAGCAAGAGAGCAACAACCCACTGAATAAACTCCAGAGCAATGCATAAATTAAGTCCTAAACCAGTCCTCTAGCTGTGCCCGTGGCTCTTGTTTAAGGAAAAGGCATTAGCACAGCATCTTAAAGTCACTTAGAGGATTCCTGGATATTACCCTGGCGAGGTGACGCCYCTAATGATGCTGCAGGCAGAGTCTGTTTTCCCAGCCTGCATGTTAAAAAAAGGGGGATTGGCATGTCCAAGTATATTTAAAGCACAGGGGACAGGCTGCTCTCCCAGCAGGACAGGCCCTGCAGCAATCCAAGGCCAGGGCTTTTGGCTCGCCACGCTGGAGAGGTTAATGGGGAAGGTGCCGGCTGGCGGCTCCCGGCCTGTTTGCTAAACCCACATGATATCCCTGCTAAAAACCTCTGAGCAGGAGCTGATAAATGGGCTGTGCTGAGCTCAGGGCTGCACAGCTCACGCTGCACCCCAAGAAATGGGAGTGGTTTCTAAAGGAGCCAATTTAGGCTGGGCAGGGCGAGGTGGAGGCTGTCAGAACGGAGCTGTCAGCTCCGCTGGCCTGGCGCCCATCCCAGGGGCTGGGCTCTGCTCTGGGAGGTTCATTTGCAAGGTTTTTGTAAGTATTTAAAAACATTTTGGGGTTGGAGTGAGTCCAGAGAAGGGAATGGAGCACCKGGAGAGGCTGAGYGAAATGGGAAYGGGCTGAGCCTGGAGAAATGGGYGATCAGGGGGGCCCTTGTGGCTCTGCACAGCTCCTGACAGGAYGGGACAGCCGGGGGGGATTTGGGATCTTATCCCAGGGAACAGGGACAYGAGGAGAGYGAACYGCCTCAGATTGTTCCAGAAGAAGCTCAGGTTGGCTATTTGGGGAAATTCCTTCCTGGAKWGGGCTGTCCAGSCCTGGCACAGGAGCCCCCATTCCTGGAGGGATGTYAAAGCCATGTGGATCTGTTACCTGGGGACAGGGTGAGTGCTTGGGGAGTGGTTGGACCTGACAGTCTCAGAGGGATTCTCCAGCCTGAATGAGGCTGTGGTTCCATGACTGTGTAGGAAAACCAGAGCTCTTCCAGTGGCAAGCAGKAACCTGAGAGCTACAGCCTGCTTCCCCCCTGGTTTAAAACAATTTATGGGATGGATTGAGGGCTTCTGCTTTGGGTTCTCCTCACCTGAAAAACACAAAGGTCTTYCCAGAGGAGTGACTTATCCCAGCAAGAATTAAGTGCTGCAGAAAGGAAGCAATTAAACCCCTCACAGTGATTCAGTCCATAAAACATTTTCACTGCTATTTGTCTGGGAATAACTTGCCAGAAATGACAGAGCCCACTTATGTGTAATGGGTTTTGGAAGAGGTGGGAATCCCCTGGGATGAGACATCCAGGCATCCTGGAGTGCTCTGATTCTGCACCCAGCCCCAGCCAGGGCCCACTCCTTGCTGATCTTTCCAACCTTAATGATTCTGTGAAAAAATCCAAAAATCCAGATCCAAGGGAGGAAGGGAGCAACTGAAAAGCACAGCTCAAGGTGGAGACCTCCAAGGCTCACATCGACTGAAGATGTCTTTAAAATCTGAGAATATAAAACATTTCCTGGCCTRTTTTCTTTAATAGAGAGGCCTGTATCAAGGAGATAGCCCATCACAAACTGCTCTGGTACCTGAAGTGGCTCAGAGAAGAGGGGCCAGGCTGGGGGTGCAGAGGATGCTCCCCAGCCCCTGGGCTCACTCTACATCCCTGAGCTGCCACTCAAACACCTGGGCAACAACAACCAGGGCAGGGAGTGATGCCTTGGGAAGGCTGCCCTAGAGCAGAGGCTGGACAGAGGTAAAGAATAAAGTAGGGATTTATTAAAAGGCCTCAATGGATGCACCTTAGGCAGCATAAGAGCCCAGCCAGGGCTGCACCCAAGATGAACCAAAATGGTCACAAAAATCCCCAACTGGTCATGGGGTCTCTCACTTTTATAAGTTCTGCTCCATTTGCATATTGCAGTTCATTGTCCCATTCCAGCTTTAGCCCATGCAGTCCCATCCTGCTTGTTTTTCTCTCTTCAGCCCATGTTGTTTATACTCTTGGGTCTGAGATTTGGATSATTTGTCCTTGGTGCCCAGCTAGAGCAGGAATTGTTTTGTCTCCCTGCTCTGTGCASAGKYCTCACCATCCCATGATAAGAAGCCCAGACCCACACACTAAAGCAGCACAGAATGTGAAAAATAGAAAAGCTGAAACCTGAGGCCTCAGGAGGAACTGGGCAAGCACATCTCCCAGTGGTGATTCTGGTCCCCAGCCACCTTTCAGCCCCACACTGCTGCTCCGGGGCAGCCGGGCTCCCTCAGGAACCCTCCCCAGCCCATCAGCCCACGGACAGGCAGGAAATTTCCATGTGCAAGCCCTGTAAGGTTTATCCAGTCCAGCTCCGTGCCTCAGTCTGCCAGATGACAAACGTCCTTGGCTCCCATTTYCTTCAAGATGTGCTGAGAGCCTTTCAGAAATTAAACCTCTTTATTCTGAGGTAAATGACGCATGTTTTGCTGCACAATCTCCTTCCCTATTATCCCCCATGCCCAGCACTGAATGCAGGTGTCACAGATGGTGCAACTCCATCCCACTAAAGGGTTTTTGCCCTCCTTTCTTGGAGCCAGGAATATTTTCTCTCAATAGCAATCAGATCTCTGGGTTGGATTGGCTCAGTCGTGTCAGGTCACTGCCGCAGCTCCCCTGTCTACCAGCACAGATTTCTCTTACTGTTGCTTCTCCTGGCAAGAATCTGCCAGTATTTCATTAGCAGATCCCTGGTGTCTGTTCTTTGGATGGATGGGGAGGAAAATGACAGAGTTCCTCTCTRTCTTTGGGCCTGGCTGTGGGAGGGAGGTGAAGCTCCACAGAATTTATGCTCGGATCGAAAAGGATGGGATCAGTTTGGAACTCAAAGCACTTCCATGGTTTTTTCACCCAGGTTAACAACCCAGCAGCACTGCAGAGGGGAAAGATTTTAAATTATCTAAATTTAGTGCTTGCAGCTCGCCCTGTGTGATCAGCTCTGACTGTTTGGTGTCTTTCTCCTGGAGCTGAGACCTGACAGTCTCACCTGAACCAAAGCCTGTGTCTGGCCCACCAAACTGTAAAGAAATGCTTGAGAACATGAAACAAGTGTGACTTAGACGCTCCAAAACCCCAGCACACACATAAAAGAAATCAGGATTTACTTTTTAAATCGCATGGTTTAAGCCAGTCTCARAATTTCTGAGCATGTGAGGATTCATCATGTTCCTTATCTTTTACCATTTATCCAGTCTGTTCACATTTTTCCCTGAGTCCACCCTTACACATTCACAGTTGCTACAGTTCCTGCTCTCATTTACCTGCATGATGTCACCATTGCATTAAATAGTGTTGGTTTGCTTGGAACTGTATTGTTCCTCTCTTTTTACAGAGGTTCAAAAAAAAAAAAAAAAACCCAAAAAAACACAGTTCTGAATGACAAATTAAATTGGACTTAAAATAGCATGCAAAGAGRAGTTGTGTTTGGGACCAATTCCCCATCAAACGTCCCTTRAACAGGCACGAGCCCCTTCTCACTTAACAAAGTAAAGAAATCCAAAGATGTACAAGAGATTTTTCTTGAAAATCTTACAACATGTAGATGCATATCCATAAAAATATTCCCCAAAAAGTTAGGATCTACTTTTTAAAACCACAGCTCTAAAATGGCTTAATGGATGAAAACCATTTTTGGCTTTCTGTTATTTTTTGGGGGGTTTTTTTTGGTTTGCTTTTTGGGTTGTATTTTTTTTTTAAATTGCATCTGGGCTGACAGCTTGAACACTGAGCTGCAGCCTGTGAGACAGAAATACCAACTCACAGAAGTACCAGCAGTGCTGCTCCCAGTCACTGTAATGATCTTAATCAAAGAGTATTGTGATAAAAAAAGGGACTCTGGTCTGCCTGCCTTTGGCATATCCTAAATATCAGTGTCCACATTCCACATGATGCAGTTGGAAAAGAGAAATTCCCTCTATGGTGAARCACAGAATGGTTTGGACTGGAAGGGACCTTAATGATCATTTTATTCCACCCCTGCCACYGCAGGGACACSTCCCACTGTCCCAGGCTGCTCCAYCCCTGTCCAAGCTGGCCTTGGGCACTTGCTGGGATCCAGGGGCAGCCACAGCRTTTGTGGCCTCTCCACCCTCKCAGGGAAGGATTTCTCCCTGATATCCCATCCATGCCTGCCCTCTGGCAGTGGGAGCCATTCCCMGTGTCCTGTCCCTCCATGCCTGGTCCCAGGTCTCTCTCCAGCTCTCCTGGAGCCCTTCAGGCACTGGAAAGGGCTGTAAGGCTTCCCTGGAGCCTTCTCCTCTCCTCCAGCTSTCCCAGGGTGGCTCCAGAGCCCAGGTCTGTGTGTGGCAGGCTCAGTGCTCCCACAGCTCCAGCCTATCCCTCTGTGCCCCAAAGCCAGCAGGAAGCCAAGGGGAGAAATGCTGCTCTTGTCCTTCCCCTCCTGCCACCCCTGCCCCAGAACTGCTGTCAGGAGAAAGCCCTGGGCAAAGGAAATGTCCATTAAATATCCATTATTTACCCCCACTGACCTCGTGTTTTCCCCAGCCAGGTGCTGCCTGACCAGGTGGGGTTCCCCTTGGGGTTACACCAAGCACCAGCAACCCCACCAGGACACCAAAGGCATCCCAGCAGGAATGACCCCACCTAAACAGCACTTCAGGAACCAAAGCAACAGCCTTTTGATGCAGCTGGTGGTACCTCACAATGTTGGTAATTACTCAATGCCAGCTGTTAATCCAGGTGTGAACGAGCAGCCACCTGGGACCATCTCAGCTCAGCAGACCCTGCCCTGCTGTCACCCTTGTACCCCGGGCAGGATCCAGCCCTGCAGGGCTCAGAGCCCCACAGGAGCCATTTCAGCCCTGCTGGGAAAATGTCACACTCTCATTTGTGCAGAGCACAACAGGTGCTGCAACACAGGCAGGGAAACAGGAGGAGGAGGAGGAGAGTAACTGTGGTGTTTGTAAGGGTCCCRGGGATGAGGTGAGAGATGAGGATTTGACTCCATGTTCTCAGAAGGCTGATATATTATATTATATTATATTATATTATATTATATTATATTATATTATATTAATATTTAATATTATAAATTTATATTTTATACTTATATTATTATTTAATATTATATTATATTATATATATATTATATTATATTTATTATATTATATTTATATTATATTTATTATTTATATTCTTACTATACATTACATAAATATTATATTATAATATTATTTATATGTTATAATATAAGTATAAATTATTATTAGCATAATATTCATATACATTTATATATTATAATATATTATTACATTATAATTTTATATATTAACATTATATATTATATGCTATATAGCAGTGATATATATTATATTATATTAATATTTATATATTATATTATATTATATTATATTATATTATATTATATTATATTATATTATATTCTTACTATACATTACATAATATTATTATTATATATTATTATATGTTATAATATAATAATAAATTATTATAGCATAATATTATATACATTATATATTTATAATATTATTATTACTATTAATATTTTATTATATTACATATAATTATATGCTATTATAGCATAATTATTATTATAATTTATATTATATTATATTTATATTTATTATTATATTATATTATATTATATTATATTATATTTATGCTATACTAAAACTATACTAAAGCAGAGAAAGGATACATCAGAAGACAAAGAAAAGAATGATAATGAAAACTCGTGACTGACTCCTCAGAGTCTGACACAGCTGATGGTGATTGGTCATTAATTAAAAAACAATTCACATGTTTGGATAAACACTGTCCAGACACATTCAGAGCAGCAAAACATGGAGCAGCTGAGGCTTCTCACCTTCCCAGGAGAAGAAATCCTGGTGAAGGGATTTTTCAGAAAATATCATAGCAACAAGTAACACCAACAGGAACACCTGGACAGGCCAGGGAGAGGCTCCATGTAAATCCTGTGTGAGTTCCAAGGGAAGCAAACAAGGTGAGGAAACACACATGGAGCTCCTGCCTCCCCCTGACTGCCAGATGCAGAAATGCTCAGGCAAGTTCAGATAACGAAAGCACAAAGTGCAGAAGTGTTCCTGCCCCACACTGCTGGAAGGGCTGGAAAGGCTTTCCCTGTGCCAGGTAGGCTGTGCAGGAAGAGTTGGGATGCTGGGTCTCCCGTGGGTGACAGGTCTGTCACAGGAAATGTTTAAAAACCTCACAAGCCCCAGGGAATCTGTGCCACTGGGAAAAGGCAGGAGGAACAGYGCTCTGAAGGCAGCCCAAGAGCTGGCAGTCTGGAATCTGGGGTTGAACCAGGGGAGAACCACYGGATCACCAAGGTTGGAAAATGACCTCCAAGATCACCAAGWCCAGRCCTCACCTGGACACCACCATGACAAATAAGGAATACCACAATGTGCCACAAACCCTTGGGGTTTGGCCACTTTCAGGGATGGTGACTCCACCACTGCCCTGGGCAGTCTGTTTCAATGATTAACCACTCTCCCAGTGAAGAAAATTTTCTCAATATCCAATGTAAATCTCCCCTGGCCCAGCCTGGGGCCGTTCCCTCTCCTCCTGTCCCMGTTCCCTGGGAGCACAGCCCAATCCCCCCYMCTGTCCCCTTCTATCAYGAGCTGTMCAGAGCCACAAGGTCCCACCAGAGCCTCCTTTCCTCCAGGCTSAGSCCCTTCCCAGCTCCATTCCCTTCTCRCCAGCCCCTCCATGTCCTCCTTGTCCCGGGAGAGGAGGTGTGGCAGAGGCACAGTGTCCTGAAAAGCCTGGAACACCAGTGCTAATAATAACAACCTCCAAAAGCCTGGCCGTGTTTATCCCGGGAAAAACAAAGAGTGAGCATCTGTCACCAGCCCCTGCTTGCCAAGATGCAGRTTCCAGAGAACTCTGTGGAGTCCAGATTGGCAACTCTGGGCCAGAGCAGCTTGGGTACYTGAGGCACACGTGTGTCACCAGCCTGGACACAGTCCCTGTGTCCCCAACGCCTCCTCTGTCCCCAGCACCTCCTCTGCCAAAGGTGGAGCTTCCCCTCGGGGTCTCCAAACCCCTCAGGTGATGAGTCCATGGATGCTGTGGCTGCAATCACAACTTGGGCCTGTTTTTCTGCAATGATTTTTCACCAGGAAGAGCCTGTCTCAACTCCACTAYGTTGAGCATTCTCCAGTCCTGCTGAAGAATGTGGTGAAAAGCAGGAGAAATCACAGAAATTCAATCACAGAAATTCAGCTCATGGTATCTCTACACAGTTTAGATCATAACAACAATTCTGTGGCTCCTGGGCAGTGTCTGTCACCTGGTTCCATGGGCTGGAGACTGCAGTAAATCCACCTTAGGTTTCCTCSCTACCAAGCCACAAACTCTCCATCACTTCCCAYTTTTAAAGCTGACWCTCACACACTGCATGGACCAAGGGTGATTTTCCTTCTGGTGTTATAACTAAAATAATCACACTAGCTGCAGCACTACTGCAAGCAAAACAACATTTGCATTTCACTCCACAAAGGTGGCTCTGCTAGGCAGGAACATTCCTACCCTTGCACCCTGCCTGTGTTTTGGGGAAGCAGAGCACAAACAAAAATAGGAATAAATGTTCACATGGAAACACAAGTAGATTTAGGTGCAGCTTAAGGCTTGAGAACAGCACAACACAGATATGAGCAAAATAAACATTTCCTCTTTATTAGCTTCAATTAAAGAGCTATTTTGTTTGAACTTCTCTCTTCTGTGTTTAAGCTGCACCAAATGTGCATCATTGTTTGAAGCCATAAAATCAGAGAATCATGGAATTGCTTAGGAAGGAAAAGCCCTCTAAGATCTTTGAGTCCAACCATTCCCACAGCACTGCCAAGGCCACCATCACCCCATGGCCCCAAGTGCCACATCTGCACAGCTTTTAAATCCCCTCAGGGACAATGATTCCACCACTGCCCTGGACAGCTCATGCCAGGGCTGGACAGGCTTTTCCATGGAGAAATTTTCCTAAATATCCAATCTAAACCTCCCCCAGCCCAGCCTGAGGCCGTTCCCTRTCCTCCTGTCCCTGTTCCCTGGGYTAAGATCCCAAATCCCCCYGCTGTCCCCTCCTGGCAGGAGRTGTGCAGAGCCACAAGGGCCCCCCTGATCCCCTMTTTCTRCAGGCTGYGCCCCTTCCCAGCTCCCTCAGCTGTATGAGTGGAAAGAAATCTCTGGAAAAGTAACCAAACATGGAKGTGGGACTGGMGAATATTCACTGTCCACATCCATCAGTGGTGAAAAGAGGACTGAATTTAAAGTTCCTTTTATTTAAACAGTGTGATGCCATAGTGGCCATGCTGAGCAGAGATGGGAAGAGCTGACAAAATTCCACCCCAAAATTCCCTTTTTCCACCATGAGCTGGGCAAAGGACAAGGCTCAGAGGGGCAATCCCTGTGGATAAAGATCCTGATGTTAAACCAGGAGGCAGCACTGCCCTGCACTCCCTGACCCTGGGACACACAGGGAGCACTCCTCCCCACCCCAGGGCTCAGCAGCACTTCTGCCAGCAGGGAAACACCAGGAATGGTGGTGATAATGACAGTGATGAGGAGGGGAGAGAACAGGGATGATGATAATAATGGCAATAGTAACAGTCATGATAATAATTACCCTATTAAAGGTGTCATCAGCTTTATGCAACTTCTAAATACATAATATAAATAAATATGCAATATTTAGATATATTTAGATATATAGTGTGTACCTAAAAAACCACATATATATGTATTTTATATATAAACTATTAAATATAAATATATGTAKAATATAATATTTTCATATTATATTATACATATATTTATATTTAATGTTTTGTATATAAAATATTTAAAATAAATATATMAAAATATATGTATAATATAATATTTTWAAWAAWTTTAATTTTAAAAGCCCCATGCACATACCTGACTAACTGACTAAATGAATCTGAAATGGTGCCTGAAAGCCTTTTTGGCCAGGAAGGGATGGATGTACCAGGGGTGAGGTGCTGCAGATGGGTCCAGCATGTACGAGGGGCTGGGGGGCTGAGAGGATCCAGCAGGGCTGGCTCTGGCACACCCAGGGCCCCTGGCCACTTGCAGAAGTGGAGCCAGGATCCAAACCCATCCCTGTCCAGCTGCCAGCCCCCAGGAACTCTGCTGAGAGTGGAATCGCTGAGCTCTCACTGCTAAAAAGCCCCTTTGAACGTGCTGGAGTGTCTTACATAAGATGGCAATAAACTGGCACCAAAAAAGAAAGCAAGTAATTACACTAGTGCCTTGTAAGCTTTGATTCTGTGCTGTTTGGGAACAATCTGAGGATTTTTTTTTGTTAGGCTTATGAGGATAATGCCGAGAACAGCAAAGGTTTGGAGGTGGGGTGTCCAGCTTTCAAGCTCCCATGTACAAACACAGGTTTCCTTAGAATTTCACAGCCTGACAGGCACGACCAGAGAGAAGCAGGAGACATTTCTGCCCTCTCCTAGCAGCTTATGTATTATTCCTTAAAAAATAAAAAATAAAAAAGGAAAAGAAAAGAAAAGAAAACTTCCAGAGCAATGTGGTGCCTTTATTCCCCTGTGTTGTTTAAACCATTTTTCAGGGCACTGCACAATGAGCTTTCTTTGGGAAGTAGAACAGTAGCTTTTCCTCAGACCACAGTGAAGCACTTGCAGCTCCAGTGTCTTGAGAAGGTGGTGGATAAAATAGAAAAAAAGGGAGAAGAAGCTAAAAGGAAGAGAGAATGAATTGGGAACTTGAATCAGGAATAAAGAAAGGTGGAGGGGGAAGAAGGAACAGGCATCAAATGCAGGGAAAATTGCAAAGCACCACCACACTCCTGGCCAGGGAAAAAAAGGAATTGTAGATGAATCATGAGTGTGACAAAGAATCCCTTCAACAAGTTGTCTTTTATCACAACTTTACTGCTCTACAGCTACACTGCAAGCAGGAGAAATTGCATCTTGTCAACAGCAAGTTTATAGAGATAAACTGACTGGAGCAGGGGAAAGATGCTGCAGCCACTTGTGCTTCCCTGCCAGGCTGCAATGAATTCCCTGAGAACAGCACACACATGAGAACCAGAACACACCCCTGAAAGGGGCAGCTCCAAAATATCCCTGGAGGGAACCTCCTAAAAATCATCCCAAACCAAAGCCCCAGCRCTGGGCAGGGGCATCTTTCACTAGATCATGTTACTCAAAGCCATAATATTTTGTTGAGGTTTAGAATGGATTTTAGGAGAAATTTCTTTGRCCAAAGGTTTGTCCAGCCCTGGCAGCAGAGGAATCCCCATCCCTGGAGGGATTTAATGTGGATGTGGCACTTGGGGACACRTGGGGTCAGTGGTGGCCTTGGCAGAGCTGAGGGAGTGGCTGGACTGGATCTGAGAGGGCTRTTCCACCCTGAACAATTCTGTGATTCTATTCAGTGACTGCCAGCCTCTGTCTGAGCCTTGCCCAGCAGCACTGGAGGGATTCTCCTGCCTCCTTGCCCAGGTCCTTGCCCTCCTCTCCCCTCTGCCACAGCCCCCAGAACGGCTGCTGGCTCAAATGCAAATAGTGCACATGCAGGCACAGGAGCTTTTTTTTAAATTCTGAAAGCTGAGACTTCTAAGTTTATCTCAGAAGGACACTGGAAAGATGAATAGAGAGAAATTATGCAGAGAAAGAGAAAATATTCAAAGAGTGGAATTATGTATGCATAATTGCCTGGCTCCCTGGGGTGCACGGGCGAGTACACCAAGTCACTTTGTGAAATCATTCCCCACAACTCCTGGATCCTAATTATAGTGCAGTAAGTGGGGAGAAGCTAATTTTTAAACAGTCCTGATGGGGTAACTGGAAGAACCATAAGGATGCTGTTTAACCCCTTGCCTACTGAGAGGCTTCAAGCAAAGAAGCCACCACAGGAGGAATAAATGAAATGCTGGTGAAGCCAGTGCATTGTTCTGTGGTTGATTTGAAGGTGGCCAGCAGGAGAACCAAGCAAGCACAAGCATGCAGGTTAGAGGAGAAAAAAAGGGCAGACCTGAAGAAATAYGCCAAAATTAAAAAAAAAKKCAGTAAACATAACCTCTGCCCAGGCTTCAAAGGAGACTGGAGGCAGCATTAGGGTGCCTCTGTGTCCCTCTGCCCTGCACAGCAAATTCTCAGCCAAAAGCTTTATAAATCCTAAGTATGCCTGTGCAGGAACCTCTTTATCCATGCAGAAAATACAACCACAGCTGCCTGGTACCTCAGGTACATTCCCCAGTGCAGCAGGAGTACCTGCAGCAAAAAGAGCCCTATTTAATGCTCRCTGGAACCCTGGCTGGCTTGGGAAGGACCTGGTTCCAGCAGGGATCTGCTGATCCAACACCTTCTGAACCCTCACAGGTCACAGACCACAGTGGGACAGCAAGAAAGGACAAAACTGGGTGGTTTTCCTGCATTATCTGTGCAARGCTAAACCTGATTTTTTACAGGAAAATAAAAGCAGTAGCAGGACATCCCTGCCCTCAAGGTGTGCCAGGGGAGGTGTAAGTTGGATAATAGGGAAAATTTCTTCCCCCAAAGGGCTGCCCAGGGCAGTGGTGGAGTGCCCATCCCTGGAGGGATTTAAAGCCATGTGGATGTGGCACTTGGGGACATGGGTTTTGAGGTGGCCTTGGAGGAATGGCTGGACTCAAAGATCTTAAAGGGCTTTTCCAACCAAAATAATRCCATGAGCCAGCCCATGCTCCCACACTGCCCTGCGAGTTCAGCTAATGCAGCAATCAGCCATCAAAGGCCTTTTATTCTCACCGTGCTCTAGTTTAAGCCAACCAAAACCACTCCTGGAAGTCCTTAAACTCAGATATTTTGACTAAATTCCCTTTAAATTTCTCAGCCTGGTAATGTTTGTTCTCATTCATTCCAAACCCTTTCCAATGTTCCAATTAGCATTGTTTTTCCCCTATCGGAACAGATGCAGGCACACAGTATTAAAAAAGAAAAAAAAAAAAAAAATACACCATTTACCCATTCTAGATGGACAAAGAATGATTCTGTCCCTCAGCCATGCCTTGCACAATGGCACTAAAAGCATGAAAACACCACTCAGGACTCCCAGGGATGCAGAACACCTGGATTCCAACATCTGCTGCCAACAGAGACAGGGGAAAAGCTAGGCTTTCACTCCAGGTTGCATCATTTTGAATCCCCAGGGTGTTTTTGGGCTTTTGTGTTTCTACCACGCCCTTTTGAGTGGAGAGACCCCTGGAGATGGATCCCCTTCAGGGGAGCTCTTAGCCTGGAAAAGGGAGGCTGAGGCTTGCAGAGCCCCTCTCTGAGAAAAGCCACCTCCAAAATTTTATAGATATCCACAGGGTTTAAGACCAGAAGACCATTCAGGAGGACCTCCTAGAAAAATAAGCAATTAAATCTTCCCCAGCCACCTCTTCGTTGAGGCCAATTATTTGTTCAGAGGAGAATTTGCAGAAAGTTGTGCTTGACTTCCAGCCTTGATCTCAGATCTCAGCACGTGAAGAACTCTCAGTGCAGTCTTACAAATGATGAACTCTGCCAAGCCCACATTAATACCTAACCCTCATGCTCAGAAAATTATATATTCTACTCAAATTGAATAGTTTTTCCTTTTTTTTGGTCAAAGTAATAGACACAATTTTGCTACTTAATCCTCTCCTATTGTCTCAAGCTCACTCAAATTACAGCCATTTGAACTGTGATCTGAGCTCCCCTGTGCTTAAGGAACTAATTAGACCAAGGACAGTCAAACTTCCCAACTTCCTGAATACGAAATTCCTTGTCTGGCCAAGAGCCACAGGATGAGCCCTGGGTGGTGTGGGAAGGGAAGGAGGGAAGAGCAGAAGCAGGTCCCAGGTGGGTGATGGCTCCAGGGACAGCCCAGTGCCTCCCTGTCAGCCCCAAGGCAGGGGAACAATCACCAGGAGCTGACCAAAAAATCCCCACTGAGTGGAAGAGACAGTTCATGCTTTCTCTGCTTCCTTGGAAAGAAATGTTCTGTTCCATCTGAAAAAAAAAGAGGAATACCTGAGAGAGAGCCTCAAAACATTGTTCTTGGGGGCACTTGTCCCAGAAGAGGAGATGCTGGTTTATAATCTCATTTTGGGGTGGGATTCCACCTCTCTCCTTTGAAAACCTCAACGGGGAGCACTGAGTTTGCCTGAGTTCAGAGGCCCCTCAGGTGAGGGGCTTCAGGCTGAACCTTGTGTCACTCCCTGTCCTGTCCTGTCCTGTCCTGTCCTGTCCTCTTGTTGAAGATTGCATGCAAGATGTTTTCCATTACCATCTGTATAGCAGATTACCTTTGTCAGGTGGGCAGTTTGCCTTATCTCTCTCTTTGAGTGACCACATTCACACCTTCCTCGGGAGGNTTTAATTTTAAAAGCCCCATGCACATACCTGACTAACTGACTAAATGAATCTGAAATGGTGCCTGAAAGCCTTTTTGGCCAGGAAGGGATGGATGTACCAGGGGTGAGGTGCTGCAGATGGGTCCAGCATGTACGAGGGGCTGGGGGGCTGAGAGGATCCAGCAGGGCTGGCTCTGGCACACCCAGGGCCCCTGGCCACTTGCAGAAGTGGAGCCAGGATCCAAACCCATCCCTGTCCAGCTGCCAGCCCCCAGGAACTCTGCTGAGAGTGGAATCGCTGAGCTCTCACTGCTAAAAAGCCCCTTTGAACGTGCTGGAGTGTCTTACATAAGATGGCAATAAACTGGCACCAAAAAAGAAAGCAAGTAATTACACTAGTGCCTTGTAAGCTTTGATTCTGTGCTGTTTGGGAACAATCTGAGGATTTTTTTTTGTTAGGCTTATGAGGATAATGCCGAGAACAGCAAAGGTTTGGAGGTGGGGTGTCCAGCTTTCAAGCTCCCATGTACAAACACAGGTTTCCTTAGAATTTCACAGCCTGACAGGCACGACCAGAGAGAAGCAGGAGACATTTCTGCCCTCTCCTAGCAGCTTATGTATTATTCCTTAAAAAATAAAAAATAAAAAAGGAAAAGAAAAGAAAAGAAAACTTCCAGAGCAATGTGGTGCCTTTATTCCCCTGTGTTGTTTAAACCATTTTTCAGGGCACTGCACAATGAGCTTTCTTTGGGAAGTAGAACAGTAGCTTTTCCTCAGACCACAGTGAAGCACTTGCAGCTCCAGTGTCTTGAGAAGGTGGTGGATAAAATAGAAAAAAAGGGAGAAGAAGCTAAAAGGAAGAGAGAATGAATTGGGAACTTGAATCAGGAATAAAGAAAGGTGGAGGGGGAAGAAGGAACAGGCATCAAATGCAGGGAAAATTGCAAAGCACCACCACACTCCTGGCCAGGGAAAAAAAGGAATTGTAGATGAATCATGAGTGTGACAAAGAATCCCTTCAACAAGTTGTCTTTTATCACAACTTTACTGCTCTACAGCTACACTGCAAGCAGGAGAAATTGCATCTTGTCAACAGCAAGTTTATAGAGATAAACTGACTGGAGCAGGGGAAAGATGCTGCAGCCACTTGTGCTTCCCTGCCAGGCTGCAATGAATTCCCTGAGAACAGCACACACATGAGAACCAGAACACACCCCTGAAAGGGGCAGCTCCAAAATATCCCTGGAGGGAACCTCCTAAAAATCATCCCAAACCAAAGCCCCAGCRCTGGGCAGGGGCATCTTTCACTAGATCATGTTACTCAAAGCCATAATATTTTGTTGAGGTTTAGAATGGATTTTAGGAGAAATTTCTTTGRCCAAAGGTTTGTCCAGCCCTGGCAGCAGAGGAATCCCCATCCCTGGAGGGATTTAATGTGGATGTGGCACTTGGGGACACRTGGGGTCAGTGGTGGCCTTGGCAGAGCTGAGGGAGTGGCTGGACTGGATCTGAGAGGGCTRTTCCACCCTGAACAATTCTGTGATTCTATTCAGTGACTGCCAGCCTCTGTCTGAGCCTTGCCCAGCAGCACTGGAGGGATTCTCCTGCCTCCTTGCCCAGGTCCTTGCCCTCCTCTCCCCTCTGCCACAGCCCCCAGAACGGCTGCTGGCTCAAATGCAAATAGTGCACATGCAGGCACAGGAGCTTTTTTTTAAATTCTGAAAGCTGAGACTTCTAAGTTTATCTCAGAAGGACACTGGAAAGATGAATAGAGAGAAATTATGCAGAGAAAGAGAAAATATTCAAAGAGTGGAATTATGTATGCATAATTGCCTGGCTCCCTGGGGTGCACGGGCGAGTACACCAAGTCACTTTGTGAAATCATTCCCCACAACTCCTGGATCCTAATTATAGTGCAGTAAGTGGGGAGAAGCTAATTTTTAAACAGTCCTGATGGGGTAACTGGAAGAACCATAAGGATGCTGTTTAACCCCTTGCCTACTGAGAGGCTTCAAGCAAAGAAGCCACCACAGGAGGAATAAATGAAATGCTGGTGAAGCCAGTGCATTGTTCTGTGGTTGATTTGAAGGTGGCCAGCAGGAGAACCAAGCAAGCACAAGCATGCAGGTTAGAGGAGAAAAAAAGGGCAGACCTGAAGAAATAYGCCAAAATTAAAAAAAAAKKCAGTAAACATAACCTCTGCCCAGGCTTCAAAGGAGACTGGAGGCAGCATTAGGGTGCCTCTGTGTCCCTCTGCCCTGCACAGCAAATTCTCAGCCAAAAGCTTTATAAATCCTAAGTATGCCTGTGCAGGAACCTCTTTATCCATGCAGAAAATACAACCACAGCTGCCTGGTACCTCAGGTACATTCCCCAGTGCAGCAGGAGTACCTGCAGCAAAAAGAGCCCTATTTAATGCTCCCTGGAACCCTGGCTGGCTTGGGAAGGACCTGGTTCCAGCAGGGATCTGCTGATCCAACACCTTCTGAACCCTCACAGGTCACAGACCACAGTGGGACAGCAAGCAAGGACAAAACTGGGTGGGTTTCCTGCATTATCTGTGCAACGCTAAACCTGATTTTTTACAGGAAAATAAAAGCAGTAGCAGGACATCCCTGCCCTCAAGGTGTGCCAGGGGAGGTGTAAGTTGGATAATAGGGAAAATTTCTTCCCCCAAAGGGCTGCCCAGGGCAGTGGTGGAGTGCCCATCCCTGGAGGGATTTAAAGCCATGTGGATGTGGCACTTGGGGACATGGGTTTTGAGGTGGCCTTGGAGGAATGGCTGGACTCAAAGATCTTAAAGGGCTTTTCCAACCAAAATAATRCCATGAGCCAGCCCATGCTCCCACACTGCCCTGCGAGTTCAGCTAATGCAGCAATCAGCCATCAAAGGCCTTTTATTCTCACCGTGCTCTAGTTTAAGCCAACCAAAACCACTCCTGGAAGTCCTTAAACTCAGATATTTTGACTAAATTCCCTTTAAATTTCTCAGCCTGGTAATGTTTGTTCTCATTCATTCCAAACCCTTTCCAATGTTCCAATTAGCATTGTTTTTCCCCTATCGGAACAGATGCAGGCACACAGTATTAAAAAAGAAAAAAAAAAAAAAAATACACCATTTACCCATTCTAGATGGACAAAGAATGATTCTGTCCCTCAGCCATGCCTTGCACAATGGCACTAAAAGCATGAAAACACCACTCAGGACTCCCAGGGATGCAGAACACCTGGATTCCAACATCTGCTGCCAACAGAGACAGGGGAAAAGCTAGGCTTTCACTCCAGGTTGCATCATTTTGAATCCCCAGGGTGTTTTTGGGCTTTTGTGTTTCTACCACGCCCTTTTGAGTGGAGAGACCCCTGGAGATGGATCCCCTTCAGGGGAGCTCTTAGCCTGGAAAAGGGAGGCTGAGGCTTGCAGAGCCCCTCTCTGAGAAAAGCCACCTCCAAAATTTTATAGATATCCACAGGGTTTAAGACCAGAAGACCATTCAGGAGGACCTCCTAGAAAAATAAGCAATTAAATCTTCCCCAGCCACCTCTTCGTTGAGGCCAATTATTTGTTCAGAGGAGAATTTGCAGAAAGTTGTGCTTGACTTCCAGCCTTGATCTCAGATCTCAGCACGTGAAGAACTCTCAGTGCAGTCTTACAAATGATGAACTCTGCCAAGCCCACATTAATACCTAACCCTCATGCTCAGAAAATTATATATTCTACTCAAATTGAATAGTTTTTCCTTTTTTTTGGTCAAAGTAATAGACACAATTTTGCTACTTAATCCTCTCCTATTGTCTCAAGCTCACTCAAATTACAGCCATTTGAACTGTGATCTGAGCTCCCCTGTGCTTAAGGAACTAATTAGACCAAGGACAGTCAAACTTCCCAACTTCCTGAATACGAAATTCCTTGTCTGGCCAAGAGCCACAGGATGAGCCCTGGGTGGTGTGGGAAGGGAAGGAGGGAAGAGCAGAAGCAGGTCCCAGGTGGGTGATGGCTCCAGGGACAGCCCAGTGCCTCCCTGTCAGCCCCAAGGCAGGGGAACAATCACCAGGAGCTGACCAAAAAATCCCCACTGAGTGGAAGAGACAGTTCATGCTTTCTCTGCTTCCTTGGAAAGAAATGTTCTGTTCCATCTGAAAAAAAAAGAGGAATACCTGAGAGAGAGCCTCAAAACATTGTTCTTGGGGGCACTTGTCCCAGAAGAGGAGATGCTGGTTTATAATCTCATTTTGGGGTGGGATTCCACCTCTCTCCTTTGAAAACCTCAACGGGGAGCACTGAGTTTGCCTGAGTTCAGAGGCCCCTCAGGTGAGGGGCTTCAGGCTGAACCTCGTGTCACCCCCTGTCCTGTCCTGTCCTGTCCTGTCCTGTCCTGTCCTCTCCAGCAAGGGCAGGATGACACAGCCAAGCCAACCTCAGCAGGCCTGGGGTGGCCCCTGGTTGTGGCACACAAGGTCAGTGCTGTAAAACATGGACACACCGCATTGTCCAGGCAAATTTCCTCCTCTTTTTCTTGGGAGAAGAGAGGGAATCAGGCTCCAGGGGTAATAACATTTCAAAACAGATGTAAAGGAGGAGTTTGAGGATGAGAGGAGGGGCTGGGACCACAACATGTTGGCAGCAGCACCTCACCTCCAGTTCCAGGCTGGCCCCAGAGCAGGAGTAAAGCAAGGATTTCCTGACAAGGTTTATTGCTGAGCCTGCTTTGAGCCTGACAGCACAGCCACCTCCTGCCTGACAGGACAACAGCAATGACAACACCTACAGAAACTGCAATTGCTGTCTGCACTTGAAGGTGGCCCCATCTGAACTAAAATGTGCAAATAAATTTGCACCACCGGTGTTGGGTTCTCTGGGTGAGCTTCAGGGCTGTCAATAAGACTTACAGAATTGCTTGGGTTGGCAGGGACCTTAAAGAACATCTTATTCCATCCCCTGCCATGGACAGGGACACCTTTCACTGTCCCAGGCTGATCTAAGCCCTGTCCAACCTGGCCTGGGAGGGGTCCAGGGGCAGCCACAGCTGCTCTGGGCCAGGCCCTCACCACCATTAGCCACACTGATTTCTTATAATCATTATTATAGGGGAAATACTCAAAGAAGAAGCCTGTACAGAAGCCATGACACAGAAAAACTGACTGGGTGCAGCAGCACCATGTTTGCCATCAAGAGACAAATGTGGAAGAGCCKCAACAGGCAGAGAGGCCACAGGGTGAGGGCACCAGGAGGCCTCACAGTGCCAGACGTGTCTGCTGGCTTCCACACCARCACCATCACCTCCCAGACAGTGTCAGAGGAGAGTTTAGAGAGATCTGTAGGCATGGGAGATATTCCTGCAGGAGCTCGCTCAAACAGCTTGCAGTGTAACACAAAAGGAAACTTTGAAGTGTTGGAAGGCCCAGGCAGGATATTCTGCAGGATGTGCAAGGGGTGTTCCAGAGACTGCAGGACCAGGAGCCCTGGGCAAGGGCAGGAAGCCCAGGAGAAGGCTGAACTCAGGCAGGTTTCCACAAGGATTTGCAAACTGGCTAAGAGGGTGCCAGAGGACTGAGYCTCAGCTGGGTCCTGTCACCTCCTGGAGACAGATGATTGTAGGAATGTGCCCCTTGTTGARGGAGTGACAAAACTATCCTTTGTCTCTTTATAAAGGAAAAAAGTTCAGAAGTTTCTCTCCTCAATTAGGTGAAAAGACACCTCATAGTACGTGGGGGACTTCACCTCAAACTTAAGGATGGACAATTGGACAGAAGCTAAAAAAAAGTCCCACCTAAGCAATTCACTAGAAAGAGAAGAGAACAAAGAACTAATGGCTGTTGTGAGGTGTTCTACCAGAGCAAGAACCTCTTGCACCTGGCTCGGGTTTTCTCTGTAAAGAGTTTTGTTATTTTGCTTTTTATTAAAACTTTTCTAGGTTAGTGTTTCTAACACTACCACAGAAGCCATCCTGCTGATTTTARACTTCTAAGGTAGCTGAGCTATCRCAGGTGTGATYCAGATCTCCAGGAGCTCATGAGKCCTGGCTGGAGGAGACCCCCCTCTATCAGATGCTCACCTTGGGCTGGGCCCTGCACGCTGGGGATGCTCTGGGATGGGTCACAGCCCACAGGGGAGATCCAAGCAGTGCCACCCTGATCCAGCCCCCCAGCAGCACCACGAGCAGGCCCAGGGGAGCAGGGAGCTCTGTCACTTTTCCACCCTCAGAGCTTCCACTGGGTGCAGATGATCTTGTGACAAGATCGATGGATCCTGATATAGCAGCACTTGAGATAAACACTGCTGCAAAGGGCTCTTGTGAGAGTCTGGTGTCAGGAGGAGTTTGGAGGGATGGTGCTGAATGAGGGACAATGGAACACCTCCAGCTGCTGGGAGCACTGTGCCACCTTTTGTACAAACACACCTTTTTGGGGTGACACTTAAAGCCATTTCTTATTTCCAAGCCTTCTTTCCACAGTCCTTACAAAAGCTTTTTGGCATCAGCACAGCTGTGTTTGGATGTGTCTGACACAGAGCTCCTGTGTCACTGGCTCAGGGTGCTCCTGCAGCCCCAGGCAGAGGCACCTACCCCTCAGCAGTGAGCACATCTCCTCAGCTCCAGCTTCTACCCCTCAGCAGTGAGCACATCTCAGCTCCAGCACCTACCCCTCAGCAGTGAGCACATCTCAGCTCCAGCACCTACACCTCAGCAGTGAGCACATCTCAGCTCCATCACCTACACCTCAGCAGTGAGCACATCTCAGCTCCAGCACCTACACCTCAGCAGTGAGCACATCTCAGCTCCAGCACCTACCCCTCAGCAGTGAGCACATCTCAGCTCCAGCACCTACCCCTCAGCAGTGAGCACATCTCTCAGCTCCAGCACCTACCCCTCAGCAGTGAGCACATCTCCTCAGCTCCAGCACCTACCCCTCAGCAGTGAGCACATCTCCTCAGCTCCAGCACCTGCCCCTCAGCAGTGAGCACATCTCCTCAGCTCCAGCACCTACCCCTCAGTAGTGAGCACATCTCAGCTCCAGCACCTACCCCTCAGCAGTGAGCACATCTCCTCAGCTCCAGGGAGGGGAGCAGGGGCTCAACTCCTCCCTGCAGCCCCCAGTGCTTTGGAGGGATGTGCTCCAAAATCCTGGGCATRGTCACCATCCTGCTGTGGACCTGCTGTACCCTGGGGTGTTACAGCAGTTAAACACCTCCAAAACATCACAATTCCACATCTCCCCACTGCCTCTGGCCAGATCACAACCTCAGCAGCAGGAAAACAATGATCCTGGTGCCTCAAAGCTGCCAGAGCACTGCCCAGCATGGCAGAGCATGACAGAGCTCTCATCTCAGAGGGGCTGGTGGCACATGGCACAGAGAGAATCCCAATCCCTGCAAAGCCAAGAGGAGCTGAGGCACACCAGGACATCCTTTGAGCCTGTCTCTTATACACATCTAGATGTGTATAAGAGACAGTGGTGGCACATGGCACAGAGAGAATCCCAATCCCTGCAAAGCCAAGAGGAGCTGAGGCACACCAGGACATCCTTTGAGCAGGACACACCACCAAGGACACAGATCCATAGACAGACAACAGCTTCTTCAGGGACCTGATTCCTATAACCACATCAGCTTTAATTTTCACACTGACTTTTAAAAAAAACCCACACAAACACACCCATAAAATCAGGAATCTTGCCCCACCCTTCGTTCGGGTAAAATCACATGAAAGCTCCAGCTCTGGCTGGCACAGGGGCCAGGATCAGGAAGGGGAGGGAATGTTTATGAAATGGTTTTAACCAATTCAATTTTGAGGCAATTTGCGCGCAGCAGCAGAGGCAGCCCTGGCTGCAGCAAACAGGGAGCAGGCTGGATCAATGGCAGGGTGGAGGTGGGGGCAGGAAAGCAGGAGCAGCAGACTGTGGCATTGAGGCTAATGGCTTTGGAGCCATTTATTCCATGAGAAACACAGCTCAGAGCCACACGGGGTCTGTGCTGGGTATGGCAGCGCCTCCGAGGGACAGTCCCCAACTCCAGGGAGGATCGATACCAAACACTCCAGGAAAAGCAGGGAACTTCTCCTCTTACAAGAATAAATAAATGACAATTAATGGATGCAGTCAGGCTGTCTGCAAAACCCAAAAATTCTGCTGAAAAAAGCTCCCCCCCAGCAAAAGCTCCAGCGCTGTGCCAACCCMGCTCCTGGGACAGCCACTCCTCACAGCCACACCCCGGCCCTGCCACCTCACCCCAAACAAAACCCTGCTGCCAGAAATGGGATGGGAGCTTCATTTTCTGCACCAACAAGGGAAAACACATGGAAAAATCTCCAACCCTTTCCCCAGCTTGGTCCTCAGCAGCCAAGCTTCACCTGGAGACACCATTTCCCCTCTTCCCCATGGCCTCCATCCATGCTGTGGATGAATATTCAAGGAGTGGACAGTGAGAGCTGGTTTGGGGCTGGAACAAAGGGAAATGGCTTTCTGGAGCCTGSTTTTGATAAATGAGGGGAGGAATTGCCCCTGATGGCTCTGTGTGCCCTGCAATGCAGGATCAGCAGCTCRGGATCTCTGCACCAGCAGAGTTTGCTGGGAACTGCTCCTGATGGTGTTTGCAGCCCAAGGATAATGTGCTGCTCTTTCCACATCCCACTATCTCCATGCCCAAGCACATATGGTCTGGCTAAATAAGAAGCCTTGGAAAGGCTGTCAACAAGACTAGAGGAAGGTGGGCATCTGTGCAGAAACATATGCATGTCCCAGCACTGCACTGTGAGCACGGAGAGGATGCCCAGAATGCCACCAAAACCTGCCTGGGTCCAGCAGAACTGGACCAGGGACACTGTGGCTGCCACTTCCCTTTGTGCTGAGGGACTGCAAACCCATCATTCTGCTTCCAAGAAACCTCCTGCCAGGAYATCTGAGATGTTCCCTACTCTGGTCCAGCATTTCAGGGCATTGCTGCTCCAGCCCTCGTTTATAGACCCACTGATGTGTTTGCTTCAAAGTCTTGTGTGTTTGCTTTATATTCATCTGTAAAAATCTCCCCCACGGTACTAAAGGCAGTGGAATAATCTACTATTTCAACCAGCATTTCCTCAGAGAATTCTGCAGTTAAAAAAAAAAAAAAAAGAAGAAAAAAAAAAAGAAAAAGGGGAAAAAAACCTGGTTGAATTTGATTAAACCTTTGGAATCTCTCCAATATTTCCAGTTATTCCATCTGTAGAAACACTCTACTGGCACTTGGCACATTCAGAGCTTTAACTGCCTTCTAAATCAGCAGCAGTTCTGCCTAACAATTTGGCATTTGCACAGTGCCTTGTAAATCACCCACCTTACATCTCTGGGTACGAGCACCAAACCCTCCAAAAAGCCCATTACTGCCTCAGAGAAATTCTTCAGGAAGAAAATACCTTCTTATGGGCTTGTTTCCTGACAAAAAGAGGGGGGCACTGGCATGCAGGGAGCACAGTACTGACACCGGGGCTCCTGGTGTTACTATGGCACTGAAATGAAACCCAATGCAGCCAGCTGGTTGCTGCACTGCTATTAGAGCTTCTTCTCTGTTTCTGACCTTTCTAGAACTCTCCAAAATGCATTAATCTGTACCAAATCCAGCCWGGATCTAAGCTTGATGCAAGGTGAAGGTGTTGGTGTCCTGGTCCTCCCAGTGGGCACCACGGAGAGAGCGATTACGATTCCATCAGACAGGATTTGTTTGGTTGTTTGGTTTCGGTCTCTGGTTTTTTGGGTTTTTTTTTTTTGGAAGTCAGGAACCAGGCTTGGAAGGGCTGCAGCTCCAAATCAAGCCACAGAGCAGCAGGAAAGCACTCAGCAATATCAGCAGCGATTTGTGCATTTCTTGCAAACAAAGAGCGGAGAAGGTCGGCGTTGTTGCCTCCCTGCTTCCACCTCTTTTGTCTTCCCAAATCGTTGGAGGCTAAAAACCTCCCCTTCCCAAACTGCTCCTGGCTCCAAGCTCTTCTGAAAATGCTATCCCCTTATCTTTATCCACACCTCACCCTCTTTTATGCCTCCCCATCGACAAAGTGTAAGAAAATCATCAATTTAAGCACTACYCTCACGCCTTGCCCCTRGCCTGTGCCTCAGATGTTGCTTTGTGTGGGTCCTTCCCAGCATGGATTTGGGCTCTGAAGTGRGTAGGGAGAGATAAAAAAACAAAGAAGAAGAGGGCAAGGTAAAAAAGAAAAGAAACACATGGAGTTAACTCCCCMCCTCCTGCCCTTTGCTTCTAAATTCTCACTGATTGTCACACGTGCTGTGACCCTGCAGCATCAGAAACCCCAAGGGTCACCTGAGGACTTGGAGATGGTCACTGGGCCATGCAGAGTGACCACTTGGAATGTGCCAGCAGGACAGAGTTCAGGGCTCTGTGATTAAAAAGGACTGGCCACCACAGTCAGGGCTGGGAGGGAATTTCTGACTTGTTCTGCAGGTCCAGATCCAACATGCAGAGTTGAAACGCTCTGGGCCTGTCCCACTATGAGAGGCAGTGACTCAAACTGATTTACTCATTAATATTCTTTAGGAATTAGTGGCTTAATTGATGCTTCCCATGCTAACATTTAAAAAAAATTGCATTTTGTCCATCCTTTTGTATCCTTTGCTCTAGCCCTGCTTGGTGTCTTTCTTCTTTTAACCCCAAGGAGGAATAATTTCCCTCTTTGGCTGCACTAAGACACTTGCAGCAGTGAGCACCCACAGTGTCCTTCACCCATTTTTAATCAGTTCATCAGGCAGAGCAAGGTCCCATCCTACATCTACAACAGGATCCTGTGCCACATCCATAAGCCTGAGGTTTGGGTTCCCCAGTAAACAGCTTCACCCAGTAAACAGCTTCACCCAGTAAACAACCCAGCAAACAACCCAGTGAACACCTTAACCCAGTAAACAACCCAGCAAACAACCCAGTGAACACCTTAACCCAGTAAACACCTTAACCCCCTCTTGCAAGGAGCTGGTGGGGACTGGGTGTGACCAGGACACCCAAGGATACTGATCCCCCATTGCGCCCCTCCTGCCCCCAGCACTGCCCTGGCACCAGGGGCTGGGGCAGGAGGAAGGATCCTCACCAGGAGGTTTGGAGAAGCAGAGCTGAGCTCASTTAAATGCTCCCCACCAGGCCTGGGAGAGCAGCAGATTTGTGGCCATTTAGCTCTGCAGTCACTCTGCACATGATGAAAATATCTGTTCCCTCCCAGCCAAAAACCCTAAAAATAATAACTAAGCTGGGCTGTGCCTGCAGCCAGCGATGCATACGAGATGATGGCCTTCRCAACACGAGAGCAAAAGGGCAAATGAATCACATTACCCTCCATGAATAAAACCAGAGCCTCAATGCACAGAGACTTAATGATTCCATTCTGGATGCATGAGAGAGCCTGGCCTCGTTTGCAGAGGTGCTGAGCATTCCCAAGTCCCCCTCAGCTCCTGGGGACAGCCAGGACTCTGAGCTCTCCTGAGACCCATCCACTCTGAGGAAATCCCCCCACTGGCAGGGAGGCTTTCCCTGAGATCTGTGAAATCAGAAGCTCTCAGCAGCTGGCCTGGGCTAAAGACCTCCRATCTCAGCCTGCTGCACCCGAATCCATCCCTGGGCAGGTGGGATGAGGGGCTGCAGCTCTGTTTGAGCTGTGCTTTCATTTCATGCAAAGGGAGGAGGAACAAGCCCCTGGATGGTGCCCCTGGAGCAGAGAGAAMCCAGGATGTCCCCAGGATGTTCCCACTGGCACCAGGAGGCAGCCATGGCYTTTTCCCAGCCCACCTTGGCACATTCCCTGGGCACAAGTGAAGGGCATGGCGGTACCCTGAAGAGGCCCCTGAAATGAAGAAAAGAGCATTTCCAAATGACTTCCTCAGCCAGGAGCTGATGGAGCTGTTACAGAAAAGCASATCACGGAGAGATGGCAGAATAAAACCAAACCCCACTGTCAGGGCATTACTGGGAAGGGGCTTCTGCACAGCACAGCACCCAGGCAGAGTGGGAYTCACCTCCACTGGGATCCTGCTGGGGTGCTGAACATGCCACCACCCCTCCCTGGGCTTTCTGGGCTCCCCATGGCATTTAAACCCAATCCTTGCTATTCTCTTCTAAACATCCCCTTGCAAGGGTGGGATTTCCCACAGCAGCTCCAGTGTCACAGCCCTGTCACATCCAYCACACAGGCAGTGCTGGCAGGGTGAGCTGCACCCCAGCCTGGCACCAGCCTTCTGGGAGGGACTGAAAATCCTCCATACCTTCACTATTTTCCTACATCTGCTTGGAAAATAGAGCCCAGGACAACCTCTTCCAAACATCAGTCCTCTGGCAAACAAAAGGAAGTCAAAGGCAAACTATTTATTGCCAAACCCTCTTCCTTCGTTGTAAAATACTGCTTAATTTTATCCCTCAGGCATCTATTATCTCATAGCCCATATTATTTTTCCAGCTATTACTGCTTAATTTTCCCCATCCAGAAAGTCCATACAGGCAGCAGCCAATTTCCGTCTTGGCAGAATTGTTTAGGAGAAACAAGCAGCTGTTTCACTGGGGTCCTAAAGAATTGATGGGGAATCAATGCTCCTCCTTTCTTTGGCCACAAGAAACCTTGGAGGAAAGTCACATGTTCTCTGGCACCAGCARTGTCACCCTGCCAGGGGACACTGTGATCAGAGGGAGGAGGKGCTGGGGGCATCCACCAGACCCCTCATTTACAGCCCCACACTGAGGTGGAAATAAAGGTGAGCATAAATACTTTTTTTTAAACTTTAAATAAAAGCTGCTGATTTTAATAAAAGTTAAAAAAAAAAAAGTAAAACCTGTGGCTAATGGAATCTGCCTGCACTGCTRCTGTTTCCCATTTCTGATAGGATTTGTTTTATCTCTTGGTGGTTTGGTGGGGTTTTTTTTAGCAGCAAAGCTTCTGTGGGAGCTCAAAGTATTCCAAAAATGCCAACACTGGTAAACACAGGACATTCTCCAGGCACAAAGCCCACAACCCTTATTTTATGGAGACTTTGGAAAAGTGATTACCAGCATCAGCTGGCACAGGAGGGACCAGCACACACCTGACAGGGGTGGAGGTTTGCAGGAGAACCCCCAGGAAACCATCTCTGCTTCCCAGACTAGCATGGGGCAGGTAAAGGAGCTTAGAAACAAGCTTAGAAACTCTCACCAAATAAAAATGATTGAGGCAATTAAGAAATATACAAAATGGTGAAATACTGTAAAGGCACACAAGGAATGAGCAAGTTGCTGGTAAAATCTGTGAATGCCCAGGTGTGTCTGTGTGGGTGAGATGGACAGGGCCAGGAACCCATCTGGCCTGTGTTCACAGCAGCGTTTTCCACGCAGGGGTGTGCCATAGAAACATGGGGGATCCTGGGCTGGAAGGGACTAACAAGATCATTGAATGCAACTCCTGCACAGCACACAATCCCATCCTGTCCCTTGGAGTGGAATCCCAACCCTCCTGCAGCTCTGGCAGCCTAGGGACCCTTCCCTGGGGAGCCTGGGCAGTGCCAGCACCCTCTGGGGGCAGAACCTTTCCTGATTTCCAACCTAACCCTGCCCTGGCCCAGCCCCAGCCCTGGCCCAGCCCCAGCCCTTCCCTGGGCCCCATCCCTGGGACAGGGATATATTTCAGCCTAATTCCTAATTCCAGTCTGGGCTGAACATTTGCTGAAGCACTGCTGACACCCTTTTCCCTCCAGACACAGCTYTTTATGGTAGTGTTGGGATTCTGGGTGCTTGTGGAGTTGACTTTTTGTGTCACAAAGCACCTYCACATCCAAGGGTTCCCTGGTGAGTGGGCAGGAAGGGATTGGTGATAATGGAGGGAATGGGAAAACATTTCTTAGGGACCATGGAAGAGCCTCGATGGGCTCAGCATGCGGACACAGGACAGAGCATCCTCCACAGGCTCCTTCCTTTTAACACTTCATTGCTGCTCCTGAAAAAAGGGATTTTCCTTTCCTGTCCTGGCTTRAGATGTTCAATCAGAAAAGAAGCTCCCAAGGCAATGGGAAGCATCAGGGCTTTGCTCCAGCCTTGTCCAGTGGGAGTTCCCAGAGCAAACAGGAACTGCAAGGCAAGGCTGGATGGCAGTGAGCCAGGGAGGCAGAGAGGCGTGAAAACAGGATGGATGGGAAGGCAATAAACCCCCAGTATTTCACTGAGGGACTCAGCTCTGCATCACCTCCATCCATCAGCACCAGCAGGGCCAGCCAGGGCTGTGCTCACACCAGTGSCACTGGCACAGGAGGGGCTGTGGCCACGTGGGAGCATCACCAAGCCAAGGGCTGAGGCCATCCAACARCCACCCCCTCCAGCAGCTCAGATCCCCCTCCAGAACAACAGGGAAAACAATCCAGCTTTTATCTGTACATGAGAGAAAAGGGACGGGGCAAATCCCATACCCAGGAAAAGGAGCAGTCCTGGAATGACCCTGATGGTGGATGCAGGATTGAAACAGGGACTCTGTCCAGGAAGGATGAAAAGGGCTCAGCCATCCTGGCTCTGACCTGCTTCAGGAAGAGGAACCTGAGGAATATGTTTAAAAAGGAAAGATGCTCCCTGCAAAAGTCTGGGAAACAATTCAYAGAGTCAAATCAGAAAAAGGTCACCCCCAAAACTCCCAGTGTCCCTCATCCCCCATTTCTCATGGAAGCACAAAGCATGGCAGCTTCTTTCTGGGAACCAAAATGGGAAACCTCCCCTCTCTCTTTATCTACAAAGAAATCACAAGAAGATCACCAGGAGACAGAGGATGGGAACTAGCTCAGTGCTTTATTTTCTGGAGCTCCAGTCCATTTCAGAAGGAGTCACTTGTTTTCAGAAGGATTTTGACAGGTTCCTGCACCTCCTGCCATCGCTGCCCATCTCTTGCTCCAGAGATCCAGCCACAATTCCACAGCAAAAATAGCCATGCATGAGCTTTGCCTGCACACCAGGCTCATGGCATTCCACAGAGAGCTGGCACCTCCCAAAACAGAGCTCTGCAGCCTCCTGGCACGACCAGCTGACCTCCAGCCTGGACACAGGTGGGGGCACCCACCCAGGCTGTGAGTAAATCCCACCACTCTCTCCCCAAAAAGAAGCAAATTCCCCATTAGAGCTGCAGCAAACTCAGGCAATCAGCAAGAAGAAAGCTTTTTAAAGAGATATAGCCCAGGATTTCTGTGTTGAAACACACGCCACAGATGGTGGAGCAGACGAGGATTAATTCATGAATCATATTTCTTAAACGATACAATCTCTCTTTTCACTTCCATACTTTCCCTTTTTGACTCAGAAGCAGGGATTTAAGATGCCCTTCCCAGATATGAATTTTGCATGAACAAACATTGCAGGGGTAAAAAAAAAAAAAAATAAAACCAACAAACTTACAACAGCAATAAACCAGAAAACCCAGATGTTTAAAGAGAAGTTCTCAAATGCAAGCAAAGGCATATCCTGTCCATCTACAKGAGAACATGTGTGGAAATACAATATATGCAAGCACAGAGCTGGGATGGGCTGGGAAAACGAGCTCCCCACCATTTGGAGCTCYCCAATGCTTCAGCCAGGGTTCTGGATTGCACCAAAGCTGATTTTCTATCTCCTCCTATCTCATCCTCCACCCTCGCAGCAAAAGGAAAGCCTGGAGGCAAACATTTCCAGGAGAGGCCTCCTGGCTCTYCCAGTCAGTCTGTGCCTCCTCCAGCCCCCATCAATGCTTCCCTTTGGAAAATCCCAGCACAGGCACCGCCAGCTCGCTCTCCAGGAACTGAGGGGCTGCAGAGAGCAGCAGCAAGGCAAAACATCCTGCCCCACKGGAGCACACAGCTCACCACCCCAGCTGAGAGGGGTTTGAAGTGGGGAAGAGAGAAGGAAATGACACAAGAGCTCTTCAGCAGCGGGAGYCTCCGATATCCCGGCTCCCTCCCGGCTGGGGAGCTCCTTCAGACCAGCCACAGCCATGCCAGCCTGAGCAGAGCCTCTGCTTCCCCCCAGGCAGGAGCAGAACCAGCACCAGCACTCCAAACTGCCCCTCCCGGGCACTTCCTCACCTTGCTTTGAGCAGCAAAGCAGCATTTCAGTCATTTTTTCCACTTTGCACACAGAGCAGCTGTGTGTGTGCCTAACAGCTTCTTTACACAGTCTTGCACTTCCTATTGTAGCTTTACACACAGAATAAGAGTGAAAAAAAAATGACTTACCCTTCAATTATTTCAACCTTTCCCTGCTCTCTGTGTGACGTGGGCTTCTCTTTTGGTTACTATTTCCAGATTTGGTCTTTGGGTAGGTGAATGGAAGAGGAGAATGACAGGAGTTGTATTTGATGACGATGGAGACTGTAAAATAAAGAGAAGCATTTTCAGCACAGAGCAGTCCTCCCCTATACATCCCGATCAGATTATATTAAATTAAATTAGTGACACCTACATAAATGCTTCCTACTGTTTTTATGCACACATACAAATATCACAACTGTCAAGGAGAATGCGGCTGTCAGTGATACGGCAGGGGGGAAAAAAGAGCAATTTCTAAAATGGAAGGGAGAAAAGGAAATCTAGGCTAACAACCAGCATTTGAGCAGCAGCAGAGGGGCTGCTGCTGGTCTGCAGGAGGGCATGGAGGCAGCTGGAACTGCCACGGGAGCACTGGAAAGGGCTGGAGCAGAGGACAGCATGGAAGGAGCACGGGTAGAGAAACTGCAACAACAACCCTGACAAAACGCTCCTCTGCTTCCCAAAATACCACATCAGCTTGTGAGGAAGGGAGGAAGGAGCCGAGAGAGAGCTTCAGGAAACACAATTCCCCCATCCCCTGCAAGGATGGAAGGACTCCTAGCACGGGAAGGAATTAATAACGTGGTCATCGTAGCAGCAAGTACCCCCCTAAAAACCAGATTAATCTCCCACCATCTGCTTTAATAGCAGAATTTCTGCTAAGTGGTTTTCCCCTACACAGCCCCACACATCCATGTAAACAGACAAACAAACCATTTGGCTTCCTGCAGTCCCGGGGAACGCAGCTGCTCCGAGCAGGGCTCGCTGCCTCTGACACYGTGCCAGGGTTGAATTCCTGCCATCCCATCTACTCCCACACCTCTGCCCACACCCTGCTCCTCTGCAGCCTCCTGAAGGCTTGGGGTACCCCCAAATCACTGCCCATCAAACATGGCAGCTGGGATKCTTAAAATATCCTTTGATTGTAGCTGAGGAAAACAAGGGAGGTGAGCAATCAGAGGAATGGACTTCCATGCTATTATTTTCCTCGTGGCAACTCTCCCATCCTCTGTATGCAACTGGCACCTCCAGCACCACGAGTCCCAGCCTAAACACTGAAAACACCCCAAAAAAAGCATATTTACAAAATCACTTGGAAGATGCCACGCAGGCAGTGGAAAAAACCAACCCCCCAAGTCAAGGAGATTGTCTGCTTGGTTGGAAAAACACAAAGGTCACCGCAAGGAGTATATAAAAATACATGCTAACATTGAAGAGGTATAAACATAACACTAAATAACGCTTTTTATACCCAGCTCAGCATTTAACACTTGCCCAGAGGCCTTTGATAAATCCCAGGTGCCTGAACAAAGCAAGGAAGCTTTTTCAATGCTATTTAGCAAAACAGGGAAAGTAAAGCACAAGAGAATAAAACTGTTCAAGACATCAAGGACCGAGTCAGAAAGAAACAGCCAGGTCTCCACATCCAGCTCTTCCACAGCCAAATGCCCTGCCAGGCTGCTGGATGGAAATAGAAATACTATTGTTAGCCCCAAGCCATGCAGACTCATTAACATTTATTTTAGTGCTATAAAATYTATTTTTAAATACTTGAAGAAATAATCTGGAGGAAGTGCTAAAAGCTTGGAGCATATTTMCAATATGTCCCAGCTTTTCCAGGGAGATTTGAGACCTCCTGGAAAGACAGCGACCGTCTCGGAGGCTGTGGGAGCATGAGGGTCCCGCCAGCCACCCAGCAGATGCAATTCCCTGCCCTTGCTTCTGCTCCCAGATTGTTCAGTGAGAGGGAAGTCTAAAAATGTCATTGATTTTAATTACTCGTGGACAGCAGAACCCCAAAGTAATGTTTCCCACAGGTTTTTAATGCGTGTGGGTGTTTATATGGGAATAACACTTGGAAACAGGGGAACCTGATGCCTGTGGGGTCACCTCCTCACCAGCAGAAACCCTTCAGCAGGGACAAATCCTGCTGAGCACCTTCCACAGGGCCCCAGGTCCCTCATTAGAAAAGTTKATGGAGACAAAGCATGTCAGAATTATCAGGAGCATCTCCCCATCTTTGTGAAGAGCAGCAGCTCCKTGGATCCTCCAGCTCTTAGGAGAGGGGTTTGGGGCTGGTGGAGACGAGCTGTGGTTATTCCAGAGGTACCCATAAGCACATCCAGAGAAAACCATGGTGTGGGAGAAGAGATTCACCAGGGAACAGGATCCAGAGGTACACAGGGACACACAGAGCACAGGGACCTGTTCCTGCCACGCCCAAATGGATCAAGCATATGAACAATCCATTTTATCTTAAATAAACACTCCATAACACAACTCCTGCTTTCCATCTGACCCAGCCAGCCTCGGATAAAATAAAATGGGAGGAGCCAGGGATGGAGAAGAAACAGTTCTCTCCCTTTTCCTTGTCAAAATGTTGTTGGAGATTTCATGTTTCATGAATTTGGACAGTCTTTAATCGGTGTTCTGGCGGGGGAAACAAAGGACCGTGACCATTTGTGCAGTTCCAGAGCAGGTTCAAGGGATGTCCACTGTGCRTTGCCATGCCAAGCTTGGAGACACCACCTTCCCCACCATCAAGGGGACCAGCCTGGCCAGGGCACTGGCCATGGGATGGCACAGCAGAGCAGGAGGAACCAAMGCTCCCAGGTTTCAAGGCGCTGGTTCTCCCCTGAGCTCTGGAGCTCAGCAGATTGCAGCAGTTTGGGTGCCCGTCCCTCAACAAAATCTGCACCAGGCACCGAGTTCAAAGTCAAAAGGAARGTTTGTTCTACAAGAAAACACCTTGCAAACGACCCCTAACAAATTGTAGCTGCTGGAGCAGCCAGCTCAGAGCACAGCAGCATTTCTCAGCCCCGTTGTTACTGCGGGCGCTGCGCTGAACGTGCGAGTGGCAACGCAGGCACAGCCACAGTTTGTGTTTCAGTACAAATTACAGAGCTGGAGAGGCAGCTCTGCTCTTCCCTGCATTGCTTCCCTCACGTTTTGATGCCCATTAAATTCCTTCCCATTTAGTTGCTTTATTTCAGCTCCTGGCTGCATAAAATCATTCCGTGAGCGTCGAAGCCGAATAAATAACGGCAAAACTTTCCCTGCAAAAACTCCACYAGCTGTTATGTAAAGCAGGGAGGGGATCAGCAGATAGAGACAACTTGGAGGCAACCTGAYGGTTGGGATTCTGTGTCAGCTCGATACACAGGGGAAATAACCCTTTAATCCAGTGCAGTGTATTTCATTTACTGTAGTGTTATCCAGTTCGAAGATGTTATGAAAGGAATCCCTGGAGAGACTTAAGACTTCAAAACCAGCCTGAGTTTGAACTTAATTCCACTGTTGCAAAAGGCTGGAGCTGTGGAAGATGACCTTTTCCATACCTTGGATGCCAGGAGCCATCCTGCCTCATAATGTCACGCCAAATTAGAATATTCTCTTTTTGTTTTACTCGGGATTTTGTTTTGTCGTTTCTTTTTAATTAAAAGCATCTGTCACTGTTAATGAAATGGGGGGAAAGAGAAGAAAAAATATCATAACACCAAAAAAAAAAAAATTAAAGCTGGTGATGTCCAGAGAGATGGAGAGTCGGAAAGCTGGATAATTAACAGAGGAACTTTCACCTCCCCATGAGATCATCACCAGAGCCCAGGTCAGGACCAAAGGATCAGCAGTGCCGTCTCCTCGCTGCTCATCACCTGAACAAAACAAAGGGATGCTCCCCACACACATCCCCCAGATCCCACTGGCAGCAGGGCCTCGGGTGGMCTCTTCTCCAATAGGAAATGAGAGGGAAAATACTTTTGAAGTGCAAATCCCAAAGTTGTTCAGGTCTTGCCAAGGTTATCCTGAATGAAAGTTCAGAAATACTTTTAAAAACCCACCCATAAATCCATGCTAGTGAACCAGAAGCTGGTGGAACCCCAGGGGTGAAGGTGTGTGGTCTCATCTTTCACCAGCTGCAGAAGCTTCCCTGCCCAGGGAGTATTTTTAAGGAACCCTGCAGGAATTSATTGAACAAGTCATGGAAATCCCAATTAAAGTTGTTCACTACTGTTAACTGCTTCCATGGACTTTSCTGTTTGGAGGTGAACCATAAAAGGCCAGTTTTCACTCGCTGCATCTTCCAAGTCAGATTGTGAGTGCAATTAAATGTAAATTTGTATTTCCAAAAATAGGGTTCCCCCACAAAATACTAAATTAATTACAAAATGTATTCCTAATGTGAAATTATTTAGCCTGTTAAAGCGGTACAAACAGCTTTATTGGATCATTAATGGTTAGAAARGTTCAGTCAGCACAGTTGGAAAAAATGTAAACTAAATATGTCAAGGATACATTGCTTTCTCCACTRACTATTTTTTTAATGTCTTATTTCATGGTAGATAAGTGAAAAATCTTTTTACCTGACTTAGTAAGAGGCTCATTTACTCATGCAAATTTAAAACCAAGTGTCATAATACAATGAAATTATAAAAACATATCAAAAAGGAGTTAGTGAGTCACTAAATTTAGCTCCTAATGGAGTTCAAGCTGTCTTATARAGTTGTATGTAAATGGGAAGAGCTCTGGTGGTCTGTAAACATCAGAGCAGAGCTCAGCAACCATCCCACGTGCCCGGGGTTTCTGGAGAAGCCCTRTGGGTTTCCAGCCCTCCACACCTGAGGAAATCTAAGGGAAAGRCAGATTTTGATCCCAGCCAAGGTGAGGAATACAGCCAGTATTAAATAAATTAAAAGCCACTGCTATGAGCTCTGGGCAGCCCCAGGCTCTGCAGAGCCACARCCCAAYCTCTGGTACCAGACCTGGGGTGATTTACAGGCATGGTCGTCAACATCCATAGGGATTTTCCTAATCCATCCAAAATATCAGGGCTGACATGGGAAAGCACTGACTTTGTGGGCTGGAAGGTACTGAGCAACACAAGGGTTTGGCTGGGAATCTGGGCAGATCCAAGCAACAAATGAAAGTGGTGCCTCAAACAGCAGCAATTCAGGTGCCAGGGCAGGAGCAGGATCTTGGCTGGGGTTTTTTCACTCACAATAGTCCAAGGGCAGCACTAACATGAAGTCTTTACATTCTGGAACAATCTCATTCCAAGAGTAAGGAAAGATGGTGTAAGAGAAGAAAAAGGGAGGGCCAAGGTTAAGAGATGACCAGAGCTCCAAAATCCATCAAATCCAAAGCACCCACAGGGCAGGGTGGGAAGAAGAGGCCTCTGCAGAGAAATTGGCTAAAGATACAGGGAGGCAACTTCTTAAAGGTGAAAATGTCCCTATAACACCTTCCAGTGCRTAAAGGGGCTCCAGAAGAGCAGGAGAGGGACTTGGGACATGGGGATGGAGGGACAGGACACAGGGAATGGGCTCCCACTGCCAGAGGAGCTGTGCAAGGGGCACCTCTGAGACCTCCTGTCCTGTCCAAAAGTGGTCCAAAAGCTCCTCAGACAACACCAGAGAAGAGATGGAGAACCTCTGCCATGAGGAAAAGCTGAGGGAGCTGGGATGGCTCAGCCTGAAGGAAAGGTGGCCCTGAGGAGAGCTCAGAGCCCTTCCAGGGCCTCAAGGGTGCCAGGAGAGCTGGAGAGGGACTGGGGACAAGGATGGAGGGACAGGACACAGGGAATGGCTCCCAGTGCCAGAGGGCAGGGATGGATGGGATATTGGGAATTAGGAATTGTTCCCTGTGAGGGTGGTGAGGCCCTGGCACTGGGTGCCCAGAGCAGCTGGGGCTGCCCCTGGATCCCTGGCAGTGCCCAAGGCCAGGCTGGACACTGGGGCTGGAGCAGCCTGGGACAGTGGGAGGTGTCCCTGCCATGGCAGGGGTGGAACTGGATGGGCTTTAAGGTCCTTTTCAACCAAGCCATTCTGYCACTCCCTGACACCCCTGTCCCTGGGTTTGGGTGCCAGCCCAGCAGGACGAGGTGGCCGCAGCAGAGGGGACAGAGGGAGGCTGTGACCCCATGCAGCCCCTTCAGCTGCTGAAGGGCAAAACTGGGTCCAGCACACCACAGAAGGAAGAAATAAATATTCCCAGTGCTTCCTGACCTGGCAGAAAATCGTGAAAATAAGGCCCTGTAAGGAGAAGAGGAGAGGGAACTAATGGGAAAACATCTTGTTGCATTAAGGGCTGTGTTAAAGGTTTACAGCATCATCTCCAGACAAGTCCACTGATATTCCTGAACCCTCATCGATCCACAGGTCAAACCAGGAATGAAAAATACCAGTTTCAGAAAATATCACTGGCTGAGATACAATAAACCTACCCTGTCCCTATGCACAGGTAAATAGAGAGACCTTTCCACATGAGAGAGAAACCTGCCAGAGAGCTTGGCTGTAACTACAAAATCCCTGACCTGTCCCCATCTGTAACACTCACAGGCTGATACAAGGAATTAGGGAGATGTCCTACATAACTGCTTTAATTAATTTGTGAAATTTTGCACCCTTCCTGGAGGCGGGCGACGTGGCCCTCTGTGCTCCCTTGGATTGCCACCGCTCTCAATTTTATTTTTATCCCYAGTTCGATATGAATCAGGCTTTGCAAAAGACAAAACAACCCACTGTAATCATCCAGCATGCCAATTAAACTAAAAGATACCCTGGAAATTAAAATTAAATGCCATATCTATGAAAAGCAGCAGACAGCTTCCTCAGAAACAACAAAAAAATCCCATATTATAGGAACACGACCGTGGCAGCCCCAAAATCAGCACTGAAGCACTTCTGTAACTTACTGCCACCCTTCACATCTGCATACTGGAGGTCTTCATCAAACTGGGTATGTTTTTGCACGTTTATCATCAAGATTTATTGAAGTTGATTCCATAAATTTCATTGAGTTGTTCACTGCTGCTATTTGTTTCCAAGGCAACAAATGCACTTTGCCCAAGCTGCACAGTACATCACAATTGTTCAGGATTTGGGGGTCCCTGCCCCTGGTGCTGCACAGCGCCAGCACCTCCCAACGCCAGCCTGGCAGTGCTGGCAATTAACAAATTTGGGGGGGATTTCTGGAAAAAACAATCCCTATTAGGGGAGAAAAATGTCAAATGAAGCAGGCAGGGAGCAGGCTGCTGGCGAGAAGGTGGGATTTGTGCAAAGCCCCCGCTCCCATCTCATTTACACCTCGGGTAGCTGGAGGTTGAGAAATCCATTCGCAGGTTCAGGAGGAGTTGGAAGGTTCTTTCTGCACAAAATAATGACAGGAAGTCGCCTCTTTGTCATCATTGTGGAGAAAGGGACAACAGAAGTAGTGAGGGGAGTGGAGAGGAGGAGGATTTACAAACACTGCACAAGCAGCTCCCCATCAGCAGCACCCAGAGCCAGAAGCACAGAAAACTTGCAGGCAACCTTGGAAAAGTTWGGCTTGGGATAAGAAAAACCAAGCACCAACTGAAAGGAAGCATTGCTGCCCAATTTCCTGCTATTTGAAAAGTGGCATCACTGCTGTCCTGGCCCCACCAGTGCTGGAAAAGCTCAGGAGCTCTGCACCACAGCCCTGTGGCACAAGGCACAGTGCTAATCCACACAGAATCACCAGAACATCTCATGAATAAGTGGCAGTGACAGAGGCAACCTCAGCTGCTGGAAGYCAAAATTCAAATGCAGCAGACCAAGTGTAAAGCAGGTTCTGCTCCTGGAGACTCCTCTGGGAAAAGCCTCCCACAAAAAGCCATTCRATCAGCATTTCTAAAAACAAAACCAATCTCGGACACAGCGATGATGTTTCAACAGGACACAGCATTTTTCCAAAGATAATGAAGATATTTTTGTTTATCTGTCATAAGCAAATATCCACGACTGAAAGAAGGGGTGACTGCCAAACTCAGCACACCAGGGCTGGCTGGTACTGACTGAACTGGAAACTTCATGGTGTGAGTCAGGGAAACCTAAAAACCATTCAGCTTTCAAACTCAGTCACCAGAGTGCCATGTAGATGCAGAGGAGACAGCCCCAATTATCCAGAGCACAGGAAGCTGCAATCCCTTCCCTTTTCCCCTTTTTTTTTWAACTAAATTGCTTTGTTGGGTAGCACATTCCCTTGGATTCCCAGAGCGATCAAAAAAGACAGCATCCCTGATGACAAAAGCCACTCGTTTTTCTGCTTTCAGCCTTAGAAACGTTAAAGGATTGTTTGCTTTCTAAGTGCAAGTCCACATTTAAGAGGAATAAAGAATTTCTCTGGCAGGCTGGATCAATGATGCAGCAAGCCAAGCATGCGACCTCCTGCAGGGAGCCTGGGTCCGGCGCTCCTGGAAACAATAAAATAACCTTATACTGCTCCTGATCGACTGCACGGGGTGGGGAAGGGGGGGAAAACTTACTCCTGACCCTCAGTGTGGGAAAGGGGGGAAAACTTACTCCTGACCCTCAATGTGGGAAAGGGGGGGAAAACTTACTCGTGACCCTCAAGGCAAGGAGCCACCCCCTTCTGAATGAACCGATGGCTTTCATTAACACTGCTATGATCATTTCATCCCCTTCTCTGCTTCATCAGACTGGCACCCAGGATGCCACCCCTGCTTTCAGAGCCGTGGCAGTGGCTGCAGCCCATGGATTGCCCTCTTCTTCCAGGAATGCTGCTGGAAACAGACGGTCCTTGCAGTCGGGCGACGGCTGAAGAACATCCCACGCTGCCGAAAACACCGAATGTAAGGATATTCTCCAGCCAGCAGCACAAAAGCAGGGAAGGGTATAAATAGCCTTTGAGGAGGGTGTATAAATAGCTGTAGGTAACATTTGTATGCTATAAAAACCCTTCATTTTTGGCCCAGCTTCGCAAGAGTGAGTTTCCTCTCGCAGCACTTTGGAGACCGGCTTCCCCTCGCCTTGCAGGCAGCACAGCAGGGAGAGGGCAGGGACTGCTCTGAATCCACTCCTGCAGCCCTTGGAAAATGGTGGGAGTGAATTTCCCTTGCTGTCTGAAAGAGACCCTATCAAGGCCTATCCTAATAGGAGACCCAAAATTGGATATATTGGGCTAGATCTTTCTGCAGGTGGCAGGCATGGGGCAGTGTGGGGCTGGAGGGGGGTGGTGATTTTCATGTGCATTCCTTTGACATAAAACCCAAGTGATTACCTGGCCAGACYCACATCTCGAACTCTCCCTCTCCAAAACAAATCCTATCTGTCAAAGTAGGAATGGGGAACAGTGCAYTGACAGTGGCACCTGCACATAACGCCACCCCTCTGCCTGGGCCATTCTTACCAACCAGGAGAGGATACAAATGCTCTTAAAAAAGCCTTATTTTCCTCCCAGGCTATTTGCTGGCCATGCAGTCTGTGGTTCACGCAGCCAAAGCAGTGGGAATTTCACATTCTGACCGGCTCAGCTCGGCTGTCCCCCCTCCTGTACCACAGCATCACCACCCCCAAAGATGCTCCAGCCCAACCCCATCGCTCTCCACACCCTCCACGCTTCTCCCCCCTGACGGAGCAGTGTCCTGGCACATCCCCACAGCRCCGATCCCAGCTCACATCCCTCCCAAAAGCCCCGGGGAAGCCGGGCAGGGAGCAGCCCCCTCCCGCACCGCCTCCCGGGGAGCGGGGCTGCAGAACAAGGCTCGGCAATGAGCGCTGAGCGCTGGCACCGCTCGCCCACCCAACCCCCCGAGCGGCTCCCCGTGGCGTGCAGGTGGCTCCTTTCATTCCTGATTACTCCTCAGCCTTCCCTCGGGCTGGCACCGTGCCTGGGTCAAACTCTGCAGCYAGCGGGTCACCCCATGGAACAGCAGCTCCAGGGATGCTCCCCGGGATCGAAGCCTGCCATCTCGTCAACCCCCGGAGGATGGTCCCTGGAGATTGGGTCAGCCCCTACGGAGGATGGGAACCCCCATGGAGACTTGGCGTCGCTATTCACAATAGCGAGAGAGAAGTTGCCGGCTTCACTCCTTCACTCGCGCAAGTAGTGATGGCAAGCGCCTAGATGAGGATCGCTCCATGAGTGGATGACACCCCTGGCAGTGGGCCACTCAGATTCCCATGGAGGAATGGGTCACCCCATGGAGGATGGGTCACCCCACGGAGGATGGGACACCCCATGGAGGAATGGGCTCACCCCATGCGGATGGGTCACCCCACATGAGGAGTGTGGGACACCCACGGAGCGATGGCGTACTCCACAGGAGAGATGGTCACCCATGGAGGATGGGACACCCCATGGAGATTGGGTCACCCCACAGAGGATGGGTCACTCCATGGAGGATGGGTCACTCCACAGAGGATGGGACACCCCATGGAGGATGGGTCACTCCACAGAGGATGGGTCATCCCATGGAGGATGGGACACCCCACGGTGGATGGAACAACCCACGGAGGATGGGTCATCCCATGGAGGATGGGACACCCCACGGAGGATGGGACACCCCATGGAGGATGGGTCACCCCATGGAGGATGGGTCACCCCATGAAGGATGGGACACCAGGTCCCAGTGCCTCTCCAGGGCAAATGCTTCTCCCCTCACCAACGTGATACCCCCAGCCAAAAGCTGGCACAGCATGAGAGCTGCAGAGCGGAGCTATTCGAAAAATCCCTGTTGAATTTGTCCATCAATTCATCAATGACAAAATGTTGTGTCAGAATATGCTGGTTTTAGCAGAAATCACACCAGGAATGCCTCAGAAACCCCAACATCCAGAGCAGGTCACAGCATCATCTCCCAGGCAGAGTGACCCGGGTTCAGGACCCTGCTGCGTCCACTTCCCACCAAGCATCCCCCAAACCTCCAGGGGCAAAGCCCAGGGAGCAAAATCCCTGGAGCAAAATCTTCTAAGGTTGTGGAGCAAAAACCACGCAAGTTTGTGGAGCAAAAACCACGCAAGTTTGTGGAGCAAAAACCACCCAAGGTTGTGGAGCAAAGCCTTCCAAGGCTGTGGAGCAAAAACCATGCAAGGGTGTGGAGCAAAACCTTCCAAGGCTGTGGAGCACTACAAAAAGGCACAAGTGTGTGGACTAGCCTCTACAAAGCAAAAAAAAGCAGCCTGTAAAATCCACAGCTCCACAGGCTGGTAACAGCAGCTCTCCCAGTCCTGTATTCTTCAATAAAGCTGGGAAGCACAGGACCCCACTGGAGGATCCCAGCATCCTCCAGACCAGGCAGGCAGTTTGGGTAGTTTGGCCTTTTTTAACTTTGTCCAAACCCTGCTTTAYTTCATTTTGGGCACAGGGTGTTTCCCAGTCTGGATTTGACCCTTCAGCTGAAGCTCTCCATGRGTTTGAGTGRCTGTACCAGCAGGGACTGTGTGTATTTGTGYGAGAATGAAGGAGCTCATTCAGGGCTTTGGTGAGATGAAAGGYAAAACCTTAATTAAAATAAGTTTTAAAGCCCATCAAGATTTTTTTTTCTCTTATTCAGATTAGCAGCCATGCTAAGATTCCACTTGGATCCAAAAGTGCTGCTTCCCTTCTGCCATTGTAAGACACCACACCCCATGCCAACCTCAGAAAACAGAAACAGGGGGGAAAGCACTTCTGACAGTAACTAAAATTACACAGAGTTCTCCAAGAATGCGAAGTAATGCCCTTGTTTTGTAAAAAACTCATGACAAAAAAATTATTTTATAAAAAGCTCATGACAAGCACTGCTGGGAGCACACCACTACTCACAGAGGGTCCGAGCAGMTTTCCTTCTTCATAGAACCATGGGATGGTTTGGGTGGGAATGGACCTTGAAGCTCATCCAGTGCCAGCCCTGCCATGGCAGGGACACCTCCCACTGTGCCAGGTGCTCCCAGCCCCAGTGCCCAGCCTGGCCTTGGGCACTGCCAGGGATCCAGGGGCAGCCACAGTTGTGCCAGGGCCTGCTCACCCTGCCAGGCAGGTTCACACAAGGGTTTGGATGACAAGGACACTCATTCATTCCCCTGTGCATTCTCCAGAGCCAGCAGACACCGACAGAAGCAGCCTGACTGAGCAACTCCAACCACCCAGACACAAGTTCCCCTATCAGCTTAGGGAGCTTTGTCCCAGGGCAAAAGCAGAGGTGGGGCAAGGACACATAACCACAACAGGCTGATTTTAAAAGGAAAATCCCCAAGCAGAGCCACAGAACCTCTGCATGTTCACAGCACTCACAAGTGATCCTGGCAGAGACAGAGCAATGAGTGATCAGCAGCGCATGAGAAATGCAATTTAACACTGCAGTCCCCCAATCCCTGACTCTGCTTCCACCACTGCTTGTGATCCCCAGGCATCCCCAGCACCTCCAGGAGAGAATTTTTTGAGGAACATCTGCAGAGTTACAGCAACAATRTCACACAAACATGTTTTACAACGAGGAGCAAGCACACAGAGTCTCCCTACCATAATTCCAACTAACAAAACTGAATCAAAGATAACAAAAATCCTTTGTGCTCAGAGGTTTCTCCAGCAACATCAGTCCTGACCTTCCAGTCACCCATCTGCCCTCCAGCCCCAGAGTACAGGATTTGGATGCTTGCTGTGATATACAGCAAGGCAGGYAAGAGGAAAAACAGCATTTCCAGGCAAACCTTTTGACAGATGTTTGTTCTCAACMMCACAGCAGCCCGAGCCAGGGCATCACCTGTATTGCATCCCAGGTACCATCAGTTTGATATTGAGATTGCTTAAAGAAAAAGAAAAACCAAATTGATTTCTTGGGAGGATAAACTTGCAGCTAAAGGGAAAAACTACAATTACACTTTTCAGCCATGAAAAGTAAATCAGATGGTGCTGAAATCCCAGCAGAAAACACAGATTAATTAAAGTCTGCACTTTCTAAATCTGTTATTCAACTAAACACAGCTGTTAAAAAAATGATGCCTTTGCTGTAATTTCCATGTACATTCATACCACCGAAATACTGCAAAAAACATTATTAAGTGTGTTCAGTGGCTGCTCGAGTTGAACAGGAAAAGAAAGCACACACATATCTTTAATTATGACAAGGACTGCTTTCTTTAAAAGAAAAAAATTTTACTTTACTGGGAGCTCAAATGCTGCCTCCATGGATGGGCTGGGATTTATTCCAGRGGGAGGAGAGCAGGACTGGGACCTGGAGGTGGAGCAAACCAGCACCATCTCAGCAGGGTGGGAGCTCAGGGTGCTCCCTCCTCCTGCATCACCAGTGGCATCCATCAGCCAGATCCCAGCTCTCCTTCTGGTGCAAACCCACTTGTGCTTCCAAGTGTTTTTGGCCATCTGTCCGTCACAGGCAGCGCTTCCCAATTGCACTGATTTCATTAACCCTAATATATTTTAAGATCTTGCACAGATTAAAAAAAAAAAAAAAACCCAACCCACCATCAGTTATTCTGCAGGGCCTCATCTAAAAGCCCATCAAGGCGAGGAGAGGCTGGTGCTGACCCCTGTGGATCCAGCTCTGCTTCCACACTTTATTTATCAATTATTCACCAGGAGACAGCGCAGTTACTGACACAGGGAAATCCCACAAAACACGTCCTGGTCCCCCTGCACATCCCAGTCCCTGCCAGGCTCTGGGGGGCTCTGGCAGGGTGAGGAAGAGCACAGAGCTGGCAGAGCACAGAGCTGGCAGAGCACAGCCACACTGCCACCCTGCCAGGTGGGCACAACCCAACACACCCCAAACAAAACCTTCCCTTCTTTTTCCCCTCCAAGTCACCATCAAGGCTCAAAATTGAGAGSTCTTTGGAGAAATTGGGATTAGAGTGGCACCTCAGAGGCACTCTGCAATTCAGCCCAGCCAGGAGAAACTTCCTTRCCAGCCCACAGAGCTGTGCCTCCTCTATGGAGGAGAAAGCAGCACTTGAACCTCACCTCCTCTGCAAGGGGAGAAGGCATTGGAGAGCCTTGCTGCCTCCCAGTGCCTCTGAAATCATTCCAGCTTGAAATATAATTATGATGATCTAATACAGTCATATATTTATGTTGGCAAGAGCTCCCTGCCTTAATACCAGCCCYGAAAGCTCCTGTAATCCAGACCTGGAGGTGACAGCAGTGCCACCAACACACCCCCACAGGCACTGGCACCAGGGGGACTCATCTGTGACCCTGGAGAGGGAAAACCCTGCCCTGCCAGGGCCCTGTGGGACACCAGCCACCCCTGTGGGCACCCAGGCCTCTGTCAGACACCAACCACCACTGTGGGCACCCCAGGCCTCTGTCAGACACCAGCCACCCCTGTGGGACACCAGCCACCCCTGTGGGCACCCAGGCCTCTGTCAGACACCAGCCACCCCTGTGGGCACCCCAGGGCTCTTGTGAGACACCAACCACCCCTGTGGGCACCCCAGGCCTCTGTGGGACACAAGCCACCCCTGTGGGCACCCCAGGCCTCTGTCAGACACCAGCCACCCCTGTGGGACACCAGCCACCCCTGTGGGACACCAGCCACCCCTGTGGGCACCACAGGGCTCTGTTAGACACCAGCCACCCCTGTGGGCACCACAGGGCTGTTAGACACCAGCCACCCCTGTGGGCACCACAGGCCTCTGTGAGACACCAGCCACCCCTGTGGGACACCAGCCACCCCTGTGGGCACCCAGGCCTCTGTCAGACACCAGCCACCCCTGTGGGCACCACAGGGCTCTGTCAGACACCAGCCACCCCTGTGGGCACCCCAGGGCCCTGTGAGACACCAGCCACCCCTGTGGGCACCCCAGGGCCCTGTGAGACACCAGCCACCCCTGTGGGCACCCAGGCCTCTGTGGGACAGCAGCCACCCCTGTGGGCACCACAGGGCTCTGTCAGACACCAGCCACCCCTGTGGGCACCCAACAGCACCCCTGGAGCTGCTGGCCCAGCAGGGAGGGCACCCAGCCACCACCACCCCAAGGGAGTCCCTGTTAGCATTTAACCTCAACAGAAATCACCATCTCTTCATTGCCATGCATTTTGGTTTGTTTCATTTTGGTTTGGTTTGGTTTTGAGCCTTTTTTTTTTTTCCCTTGAGGAATGCAAAACTGGATGGCAAAAACGTACATTCACCTGTAAGGAGGCTGTAAAGAAAACCATTCTCAAGTCCAGGGAGGCCCCTGAGCATCCTCCCAGCCAGCTGTGTGGGACAAGGAATGTGCTGAACAAACTGGGCTAAGCAACTCCTCCACAACTCTACAGAAAAAGACACTTTTCAGAAGGTTTCACTGTTGCTGGCATAAAACACCTCACTGCACCTACTTATTATTACTTTTTACCTAATCTACCCAACCCCCTCAGTGTGCACCTTCTGAGAGTCCCCAAAATATGATCAACTTGGAGAAAAAACAATGAAAACCAAGGAACTTMTGGTAAAAAAGAGGAGCTGCATTTTTCAGGGATGAGCAAGATGCACTGGTAGCAAAGTACTTCCTATAATCTTCCATTACAGGGTGAAGGTTTTAATAAAGTGCAATAAAAAAAGCTCACATTTTGATCTTTTCCCTGAGCTAGACATGGTTTAATTAGCTTGATCTCATTATGTAAACTGGAGAGGAAAAAAGAACACCATTAAAGCAATATCCCACTGGCAAATGAGACAACCTTGACATCAACTATGATATTTTCTTGGAGAACTCTCCCTTGCCTTTGATGCAGCTTCCACACCTCTTCCCCATCACCAGATCCTCATCATCCCACCTTTTCCAGCTGCCCTGCTCAATCCAGTGGCATTTCTTGGTTTCTGCTTTCCCCCAAGCAGCCTGGAAAATGCTATTAGGGGGAAAAAAAATAAAAAACAATCCAGCTAGATGCTGCCTTGGTTGTATTTAGCCCGAGATCACTCAGCATGCTCTTTAGAAAAGATCAACTGGAACTAAACGTTGCCATAATATAACTCCATCTGTTAAAGTACATACTTCTGTAATAACACATTCAGAATTCAATGAGAAAAGCCAGAATTACAAACAAGGTGTCCATAATGAGCCTCAATATAATTATTAAAGCAGATAAAGTAAACCTGGGTTTCAATACAAGGAAGTTATTTGGACCTTAATGATAATGAAAAGTAAAAAAGCATCTGTAATTTCTGCTGAAATGTATTTCAGAAAGTCAACTAAGTGCACGTCACTTTGTTAAGACTATTCTTATTATTGTGTTTGCACTGACAGCAAAATGCTTCTTAGTTCCAGCTCCTGGGATATATAAAAATATGATTAGAGCACTATAACAATACAACAATGGATTAATTTGCCCAAGCATTACATTTGGATCTGAAAGACTTTGATAATTTATTTTACCAACTGAAAGGTGGTTATTTTGGGATCCTGGCTCAGAYCTAAGTAGTTCAGTGCAGCATTTTGAAATATTTTTTTTGTTATATTCCAGCACTGGCAGCACTGTGAGGTTCCAGTGATTTTCTCCTGTTTGCCTGTAACCCTGAGCTTTTGTMCCAAGCCTTATCCTGGGATTTAGCCTACTCCAAAGGGCACCACACATCCCACAGCCTGCAGAACAACCAGGCACCCAAGGAACAGAAAATGATGGGTTTTGGGGATGTTGAACAATCTTACCTACAACAGGCAAGGAGAGAACTAATCCATGTTGAACACTGAAGGTAACAAAGATGGACCAAAAGCTGTTGGGAAGTCTGGCCTGGAGGGCAGATGATATAAAGGAAAATAATTAACTCATCTGCTGAGTGTCAAGAAGAGCCATGCTCTACAATGGCAAGATTAGCARGGAATAATTACAGATTATCAGCAAATTCAGGTGCTCCCTCTCAAATCAGAAGGGGATGAGAAAGAAGTTGCCATTTTGGCCAAAAKCAGGGACCAGAACCATGTTTTTCCAACAAAGTAAAGGCCCCAGGAGCTCAGCTATGGGGCTGTTCCAAAAGAAGTGAGTCTGCAGAGGCAGGAACAGCCCAAGGGTCAGGAACAAAACACAAGCCAGAAATACCCAACACCATGAGACAGCACAGACAGGATGAGCACAGCTCTGACCCCAGCTCTTAAAATCAAGGAATCACAGGATCATTTAGGCTGGAAAACCCCTCTGAGATGATCCAGCCCAGATGATCCAAGGCCACCACTCACCCATGTCCCCAAATGCCACATCCCTGGGGTTTTTATATCCTGCCAGTGATGGGGACACCACCTCTGTCCCAGGCAGCTGTGCCAGGGCTGGACAAACCTTRCCATGAAGAAATTTTCCTTAACATCCACCCTGAGCCTGCCCTGGCCAGCCTGAGGCCATTCCCTCTCCTCCTGGCCCRGTCCCTGGGAGCAGAGCCCAAAGGTGCCCCCTGAGCCTCCTTTTCTCCAGGCTGAGCCCCTTTCCCAGCTCTGGATTATTCAACTCTTAGGCAATCAGACTTATCCTGTAGCAAATTGCCCAAATCTTGCATGAGACTTTTTTTTTTTATCCTAAAGGAGATTTTTAGGAAGACTGAAATTTCCCTGCTCTTCATCTTCCTCCCTAACTGTAGTTATTTTGCAGTTAACTTTTGTGCTTATTTTTTGGTTTTACAAACAAGAATTTGGTCAAGTATAACATACCACGTGCCCTTTTTTCACTTGAGGAGTAAAACAGACCAAATTTTCCTTTTTTTTTTTTCCCCAGAAGAGAGGAAAAACAATAATGGGGTCAGGGCTCAGTGACATGGCTCTTTAAAAGTGCCAGAGAAGWTTTCTGGAAGGTCTCATTCTCCAAGTTTTAATTAAAGTCATAAAGCTTATAAATGCTCTTTGTCAGATTTTCTTCCCTGGAGAGCTGGGGGCAGAAGCTGCTGGGTGAGGATTCCAAACAGGATCAGCAATTAGCCTCTCCAAATGGGCACCAGGCAAGAAAGATGGGAATTAAAAACCTGGAATTTTGTGAGCATTTGTGAGCATTTGTGCAGCATTGAAATGCTGTCTGGAATTCATATGTAGTGTTTTCTAAAGGGTTTGTCCCCTCATCAGCCTACAGCAATCCAGTGGGATAGGATGGATTTGGGAAAAGAGGAGGAAGATAAAGGGCAAATGGAGGCTGGTCTGTCTCCTCAGTCATGTGAAAACTRTCCCTGCCCTGCTTTCCATATGGAACCACGTGAGCTTCCCATTCATTCCTATCAGTGCCTTGCCAGATTTGGATGATTGCCCAATGCTAGTGTTGCCAGAAATCCCAAACATCTCAGGGGTGATTCATCTGATGCCTTGACAGCTCTGGAGCTGGGCTGGGGTGGAGGGGGGACCCAAAAACCCAAATACCAAAGGATGGAGMGATCTCAAATCCTGCTGGAGCCACAAACAGAACAAAACTCTATTCCATGCCTGTTCCATCAGGAACTGGAGTGACAGGACAAAGAGCAATGGGCTCAAACTGAAAGAGAGGAAATTTAGGTTAAATATTAGATGGAAACTCTTCCCTGTGAGGGTGGGCAGGCCCTGGTACAGGGTGCCCAGGGAAGCTGTGGCTGCCCCTGGATCTCTGAAAATTTTCAAGGATGAGGCTTGGAGCAGCKTGGGACAGTGGAAGGTGTCCCTGCCCATGGCAGGGGTGGAACAGGATGAGCTTTAAGGTCCCCTCTGACCCAAACTATCCCATGGCTCTACCCTGGCAAAGCCCTTCCCCCTCGATGCTGTTTAAGTCTTGTTTATACAGTGCTTGCTCATCCAAAGAGTTCACAACTGGAGAACAAGGGAGGCTTTGTACCTCCTTGCTCTGCTATGTTAAAAATTGATTTAGCATAATGGTTTCAAAGAGATTCAAATCCAATTTTGTAAATCAAAGCAGGAACTGTACTGACTCATTCCGCAGCAGCAGAAAGGAACCTGCTGAATTCTGAAAACGACAGTCGCAGCCCTGAGCCTCTGTTAACACACACACACACACTCAGAAAGTGATGAACCAAACAAACCCACAGTTTAATAAGCCGCTTTTTATTGAGAGCATCTGCTCTCCACATCTCTAAGAAGGGATTTTAGAACCCCAGAATGGTTTGGGTTGGAAGGAAACATAAAGATCGTGTAGTTCCACAGGCAGGGACACCTTGCACTAGACCTTGCACTAGACCAGGTTGTTGCATGCTAAATCATCATCATCATCATCATCATCATCATCATTTCCAGATCTTCTCCAGATGATTTTCATCTGGAGAAGAAGAGCAGGCAGCACTGTGGTTAGCCCCAGCTCCTCAGGGAGCATCATCCAGCTGTCCTGCTCGTTGTGGGGCACTCCTAGCTAAACCAACATGAGATCCTTTCTCCTCCAAGCACTTCTCACCAGTCAGGAGTCAGCTTTGCATTATTCAGTTCTATAAATGGCTTTCAGCATTAAACCTGATTTACAAAAAAAACCAACCTGTAAACAAACACAAATGGGCAAAATAAGATAAACTGAGATAAAACAAATGCGCTCTGCACATGTTCTAAGAACTCCAACATAGAAACTACCTCCTTCAAGGAAAACACATTCCCTTTAATATCCTGGATATGCAGAAATAGCTGTAAAGCAAAAAATGCACACATTCAGAATCATTTACAGTGAGTATCTTTGATGGTGATGGCACCTCTTGAAGCAGACACAGGCAGAGCCTGATTCCAGGCAGGACAGAGATGTTCTGCTGGCTGCAGACAGCCCAGCACTCATTAGATCTTTGAAACAAATTCTGCCTCATTTCTTACAAGCAGTACAGAAATCCTATCACTAATTCACATACAAACAAGCAATCTGAGCTTTAAAGAGCACCTGAACCCTGCACAGGCACGGGAGGAATTGTGGATATTCCAGCTCAAGTACTTACATAGATAAGGTGGGGTTTGGTGGGATCATTTAATTTTGTTTTCTTTTAGCGAGAAGATATTGACATTTTTCCTGGCTTTCTTTTCAATTCAACACTTAACCTTGTTTATGCTACTGATTTCTCACCTAAATCAAGATCTCTGTGCTACTACACACAAATATTTTGTGTTTATCCTCAGTTCCCCAGCTCTACCAAATCTWTTCTACAAAATCCCAGTTGAAAGCTAAGGGCTTGTCCCAGGGACACATTTAGGGGGATGTGGAGCCAGAGAAGCAGGAGGTGTGGAGGAAGCCCTCATGTCACAGACATTATCCCAGTGAGTGTTTTAGATCTGGGAGCAACGAGGGGGAGGCAGTGACAAACTTCCCATTGAGAGGAGTGAGATAAAGAAATTCCTACAGAGAATGGCACACCTGGGGTTGCTGGGGAGGAGTCAGACCCACGCCCTGCCTGGGGCTGCAAAAACAGCAGGGCCAGCCCAGATCCCAGACAAAACTCTGAGAATGTTTGAGATAAACTGGGTGAAGRTCTTCACTCATCCTCTTTTCTTCTGGTGTCACTCCAAGCCCCCACRACAGCAGGCACCAGGCACTGCTGACTTTGCATCCTCCAGAGCCACCTGGACAAATCCTCCTTCCCCTGGGATGGGGAGCACATCCCAGCCCCACAGGGACAGGGACAGCATCCCAAGCACAGCAGCTTTGCCAGRTTTGCCTGTGGGCCAGCACGTGCCACCAGAGTCATCCTCAGGAGCTGTCCTGGTGTGGCTCAGATATGGATTAGGGAAGGGGAAAAGGAAGGAAGAAATTGTTCCTTCTTCTCCCGCTGACATGTGAACCAAATACAAACATCCCTTAATTAGCAACACCCTCCAAATCCCTGGCAGCTGCAGTTTTGATGGGCATTTCATCTAATCCAGCAATTCTTTGCATGGAAAACAACCACCTTAGCCCCACTTGGAGGATTATGGATTTCCATGGATTTCCGTGGGTGCTGAGTTAACTCCTGACACTTCCAGCACCAGTCACAGTGAGACATTCCCAGGGGACACATGAACGGCCTCAGCTCCAGCCAGGTTTCCAGCCCAGCTCCACAACTCCCTAACTGGGAGAGATCACTCCAGCACAGCCAGAACAAAAAAAACAAAAAAAACTTCCTTTTTCCCTTTGAAAAACTGTGAGGAATATTTTGGAAATGCARCCATCTTTCCTCTGCTCTGTCATCATCATCATCACCATCATGTAGAACTTTCAGTGCACAGCAGCAGCTCTCACCTCACAAGGTTTTAGTRCCTTCTGTTGCTTTTATCTCACATGAAGTGAGAGGACAAATGAGGGGATCTCATTTCAAGGAGAAAATGATCCTTTTCCCAARTTCCATGCCCATGGGAAGGCTCTGTCCTGGGAGGACAGCTGGAGATCCTGGCTGCTCCTCACGGACCCAGGAACAGTTCTGTACTGAGAGCCGGCCTGCAGCACGGAATTAATGCAAATGAGGAAAATGAATATTTAAATAAAACATTTATTAAGGACAGATTAACTCTGTCAATCACTGCTCACTTTTGTTTTGCTGCGRGCGCGCTCGGAGCGGCTGCACGAAAACCAGTTTTGGTTTTTCCAGGGTATATTTAGCTCTGTATTTAGAAGTGCAGCATCCTCCAAGATTTTTTTTTTTTATTAAAAATGAAGTGCATTTCCTTGTGCAAAGGAGTACAAATTGCTACTTAAACTTTCTTCTATTGTCTATTTGCCTGCAATTTCCACCTCATTTACAGCCTTTTTGTGTCTGCCCTTTTGTTTAGTTTTTACCTTTGACGTTCTCTTAATTTCTCTTCAGAGATACCTGACACCTTTACATTAAACTCACAATACCCATAATTCGGGAGTTTTTGGAGAAAGGCTGCTCAGCAGCAGCAGTTCCCAGCCAGGCTGAGAACCCTGGTGTCTGCCAGGAGGTTTGGAGAACCATTCCCAAAAGGAATTTTCATTTCTTATCTCCAAATGTGTATGGAGAGGAAGGAGCYCTGGCACACTGTGGTGGGTTGACCTCGGCTGGACCCCAGGTGGGCACTCAGCCACRCCATCCCTGCCCTCCCCAGCTGGTTATGGGAGAGGAAATACAGGAAAAGATTTGTGGGTTGAGGTGAGGACAGGGAGAGATCACTCAGCAATTACTGTCATGGCCAAAACTTGGGGAAATAAATTTCTTTTATCACCAATCGTATCAGAAATAAGAACTACATCTGAAAAGCACCTTCCCCTCACCCCTCCTTCTTCCCAGACCAGACCTCACTCCTGGTTTCTCCATCTCCTCACTCCCAGCAGCACAGGGGGACAGGGAATGGGGCTGTGGCCGTTCCCAGCACAGGGAATGGGGCTGTGGCCATTCCCAGCACAGGGAATGGGGCTGTGGCCATTCCCAGCACAGGGAATGAGGCGGTGGCCATCCCAGCACAGGGAATGGGCTTTGGTTCATTCCCAGCACAGGGGAATGGGGCTGTTGGCCATCCAGCACAGGGTACAGGAATGGGGGCTGTGGCCATTCCCAGCACAGGGAATTGGGGCTGTTGTCATTTCCAGCACAGGGAAAGGCTGTGGCCATTCCCAGCACAGGGAATGGGGCTGTGGCATTCCAGCCAAGGGAATGGGCTGTGCATTCCCAGCACAGGCAGGAATGGGCTGTGGCCTGTTCCGCACAGGGACAGGGAATGGGGCTGTTGGTCATTCCCAGCCACAGGATGGGCTGGTGCCTTCCCAGCAGGAATGGGGCGTGGCCGTTCCCAGCACAGGAAGGGGCTGTGGTCCGTTCCCAGCACAGGGAATGGGGCTGTGGTCATTCCCAGCACAGGGACAGGAATGGGCTGTGGCCATTCCCAGCACAGGACGAATGGGGCTGTGGCCATTCCAGCACAGGGCAGGAGGGGCTGTGGCCATTCCCAGCACAGGGACAGGGAATGGGCTGTGGCCATTCCCCAGCACAGGGAATGCAGGGGCTGTGGCATCCCAGCACAGGGAATTGCGGGCTTTGGCATTCCCAGCACAGGGGGACAGGGAATGGGCTGTGGCCATTCCCAGCGGATCCTGCAGGCAGGAAAGGGCCCAGCACCAGGGCACAGCAAAGGAGGATGAGCATGAACCAACTGCCCAAGCTCCAAGYCTGTGCAAAGACATCCCCTCACCTCCACAACTCCCTCCTCCTCCTCCTCCACCTCCCAGTTGTTTCTTACAATGACCTTGGTGCTACTACACATGACCAGGGCTGCCAGGTGCCCAGATCCACACTAATATTTGGGAAGCAGGAGCTCTACAACCATCCAAGGGTCTCAACCTCCTTCAGAACTGTCACAGATTAAAAGATTCYACCCATCCTCAACCCCACTGGGTGGGGATACAATCCTACCTCAGCAACAACCCCACCAGCAGAGACCCCCACTCACCTCCCCCTATCCCAGTTGAGTCCCATCCCCAGCTAAATGGGATTTAGTGACCTKAATGGGATTTAGTGACCTAAATCTCTGTCTCCTGCAGCCCCAAGCCACCCCAGCAGGGTGGGACAGGACCTACCTGAGCTGCTCAGGAGCAGCTTTTGCCTCTCAGCCATCCCTTCCCAAGGCTTCCTGGGTCTGCAGAGGAAGCACAGCACCCCACCCTCCTCACAGGCCCCCGAAACTCAACCCAGCCAAAGCATTTTTGCTTCATCTTGGTCCTTTTCAATCTTGATTTCCTTTCAGCGAGTGTTCCAGTGCAGCACTGCTGCTAACAATGGGGTTATAATATATTGCTGTTGGAAGAAATAATGAGAATCTCCTCCACCTCAGCATCTCCCAGAGCCTGCCAGGGCTGGAGTGGCTCTTCAGTGCACACCAAGGACAGGGCACACTCTGAATGGTTATTGTGAAAAGCACTGAGACCATCACCCCAGCCCTCAGCAGATCAGTCATGCCCCTTCTGCTAATGCTTCCATTTTGCTTGCAGAATAAAGTGAAACTGGTTTGCCCCTAAATGTTTGCTCCCTTTCTCTCCAAGCACTTCTGTGCTCTTGTTTCCTCCCCTCCTGATCTCAAACCAAACCAGCTGTGTGGTTTTGCTCCCCAGGCAGCACAATCAGCCTATTTCCCTTTAATAAAAGAGGGGYGAAAGCAAACAAAAATCCCAAAACTCAAACCCAAGAACAGTCAGGAATTGGCATCTCCAACAAACACACTGGCATGACAGTAACAGTAAAAAATAAAGCAAATAAAAAGACTCTTGGCCATGAAATTTCCCAGAATTTTCACTGTGTCGCTGAGGGCTGAAGGGCTTAATAAAATTACAGAATGGTTTGGGTTGGGAAAAAAACATCTTGATCCACCCCCTTGCCATGGGCAGGAACACCTTCCACTATCCAGGCTGCTCCAAATCCTGTCCATCCCTGGCACTGCCAGGATCCAGGGGCAGCCACAGCTTCTCTGGGCACCCTGTGCCAGGGCCTGCCCACCATTCCAGGGAGGAATTCCTTCCCAATATCCCATTATTCCTTCCCAATATCCCATTATTTCCTTTTCAATATCCATTATTCCTTCCCGATATCCCATTATTCCTCCCCAGTATTGCTTCTGGCCCTGGGAGCCATTCCCTGTGTCCTGTCCCTCCATCCTTGTCGCCCAGTCCCTCTCCACCTTTCCCTGCCCACCCCAACCACAAGGAAGCGAGGATGAAGCCCTGTGAGCTGCCAGCACACACATTCCCTCCTGCAAACACCACCCACCCACCAGTGGCACGGAGATTTGATTTTCATCTGCTTTGTTAAATTTCTGCTAATGCTTCTAACGCGCTTCCTCCCCGTCCTTTAGGAGCTTCATTCCTCCTGGGCATGCTCCAGTTCACTGAGTGCAGCCAGGAAAATGAAACTAACCACACTCTGATGATGGAATCCACTCATGGCCTTCAGAAAAAACTAGAGCACAGCTGGGTTTTTTGGGAGGATCGTGTTCCAACCATCGTATTTCCTGAAACTAATACTTCTTTGCCCAGGATTCTCTCCTGAGAAGCTGAGAGCCTCAGAGAAAAAGGAAAACAATATTCTTTCCATTTGCTTCTCCTGTGTTTTGCTGCTTTCGAATGTGTTTGGAGATTTTTTTGTTATCTATCCAAACATCTGAATTGTTTTACATTTACATGACCAATCATGTCAGGCTGTTGGACTCTGAAAGGAGTAAAGCAAGGTTTTCAATTTTTCCTATCTCTTTGTAGCCTTCTGTCTGTATCCTTTCTCTGTTCTTTAGTATAGTTTTAGTATAGCATTCTTTTATATAATAGAGATCATAAAACAATAAATGAACCTTCTAAGAACATGTAGTCAGATTTATCATTTTCCTCCTTCGTCCTGGGCACCCAGCAAATGCCACAGATTTGGGTTTTTGTGACCAACAGCCATGATCAGGTTTTGTAGATCGATGAAAACTGAGCAGAAAACACTGCAGCCCCATAAATACCACCAGGCTGGGTGTGATGGCACCAAGTCCAGTGTTTGATAATTGATTAGCACATTGGGAAGTGCAGCAGAAAGCCTCTGAAGTGAAAAAGTTGGCTCAGAGGCTGCCCCTGGATCCCTGGAAGTGTCCAAGGCCAGGCTGGATGGGGCTTGGAGKAGCCTGGGATGGTGGAAGGTGTCCCTCATTCCCTGGTGGATTGAGATGAGCTTTAAGGTCCCTCCCAACCCAAACCATTCTAGGACTGSGTGAAGTTTTAATAAAATTCACCTCTAACCTTCCTGGTTTAGACTGAGAGAAGCTGTCACCACAAAATAAGAAACTTTAGCACTTCTCCAGTCATCAGCAAGCTGCAGCCAGCAGGAATTAGTGCATTAATGCTCTTTTACTCCCTGACAACAAGGATGTAAGATCCATAACTCCCAAACAATATTATGCACAGCACATACTTTTCATCATTACACATTAATAGATTTGGGAGTGAAAGTTGGAGGGGTGGTGTTACATGTCAAAATTAATTATAATGCCAATAAGCTGAAATTCAACAGGGAAGATCAGGTTGACTAAATTATTGTGTTGAGTTATCAGCACTGAAAAAATCAACTGCAAGAGGCTGTAGCCTTTGGCTGCAAATCCAAATGTAGACTGAAAAATAATGAGAAGTAAAAAAAACCAACATTCCCAGCCCAACCCATTGCAGAGGATCTGAAGTGACTGAGAGCAGTTCCAAGTTAGGCTGAATTTATTTGGGATATAATTTTGCATTGCAGCTGTTGGAGAGTTCAGTTGGACCTTAACTTTTCATCACAGGCTTACTWAAATTTGGGACCAGTGGCCACAAATGGTGTCAGCCCAGGTAAATCAGGCRCTTTGCTTCCCCTGCACTGGAAAGGAAAGTCCAGCTCCATTTCTGTAACTTCCCCAGTGCCTTTCCACATGAGGCACCACCAGCATCATTAAGGACAATCAAAGGGAGACCAGAAATTCCCCCACTGCTGAAAAGAGGCCAGCTGGCAACTTCAGAAGAACATTAATAGTTTTTTTAAACAATATTAATATAATATTGTTTATATTATATTAATTAATATGTTTTAAAACAGTATTAATATAATATTGTTTATGTTGGTTTTTTAAACAATATAATATTGTTAAAAAAATCCTAAACCACAAAAAACCCAAAACCCTGCAAGCAGAGACCCTCCCCAAGCCCASAGCATTTAAGCCTTTGCTGCTTTCCTAAGAGCTGAGTACTAAGAAAAATCTTTTGTACAASGATGAGAACAAGCAAGTACCACATGGACATTTGATTCCTACAGAGACAATTAAATGGGAACAATAAAATASAGTCTGAGTTAATGCTGGACAAAAGGATTAAGGAATGAGGGAAGACTTATTTATAAACATCCACACGAAAACCTGGTTAAGAAGAAGTAGGGGAATTAATAAAATATAAAAAGGAATTATTCCAATATGGCTAAGAAGGGGAATTCCTTTATTAAATTTGTCTTCCAAAGTAAATTAAGGGAAGATGCCTGTGCTATCAGAGTGATGGTGAGTTTACAAAAATAGCTTCCACTGAAGGAGGGGAAAAGGGAGTATCTGGAAAATGCAGACATGTGCCAAATCACTCAATCTGTGCAATTAACCAAGGAAATAAAGTGTTGCTTTTTGTAAAGAATTATTTTTTCAAAGGGAAATCTAACGAATTCCTTCAAAACATAAGGCTAATACCTAATTCTGGAAATTACTTAAATGGATGGATGCAATTAAGTTCTATTCCTAGCAAAAGAATGGGGAGAACATCCAAAAAAAAAAAAAAAAAGAAAAAAGAAAAAAGTCTCTGTTGCAGAGAGCAGCTCAGCAAGCTGCAGTAGAGTCTTACAGAGAACACCTCTCCAGGCACAGTCAGTTAGCACAAACTATTTATTTAAGGAAAAGAAGAATGGAAATGCCACYTGGATTARAGGAGCATTTTCCAGAGACAATCCTAAAATTAAAAGCAAAAATCTGAGCAGCCCCAACTCTCTCAATTTTAGAAGGGATTAGGATTTAGCACCTGCAAGGCCAACTGGAAACAAAGCCAAGGAATCACATGGGTCTGTGTGAGATTTAATTTTAACACTTTTGTTAAGGATGTSGGAGAGGAATGAATACAGTTTATTAAGTTTCACCTGCTATGTAGTGAAATGTATTGCAGGATTAGACAGGAAAAATAAATACAAAAAAGGAAATCTTGCTTTGATTGCCTGGAACATCACAAATTTGGGAAGGTGCCTCACTTCACTCAGGACCACCAGGAAATCTCCCTGCCCTCTTGAGGAGGCCCTCCCCAAACTGCCAGATCTGAAAGGAGATGTCAAAATCACACAAATATTTTTCCTTTTGGTAAAAACAGAACTGAAGCTGAGGTGATACCACCAAACCACAGCCACACCCCAAGAAGGAGCTGGAGTTGGGGATGCATCCACCCAAAGAGGGAGCTGGGAAGGCAGAGGCCAAGGAGATGAAATGGCAGAAGGGTGGGGCAGCTAAAAGGACAGTTTGGTTTCAGAGGCAGAACACACACGTCTCACATAGCAGGATGTTCCAGTCTCCTCTCTGCACAGATGTAATTAATCCATAAATGGAATAATGTATTCACTTCTGGACACCTCATTACCAGAGAAGACATTGACAAATGGAARCGAGTACAAAGAAAACAACAAAAATGTTTAAGGGTTTGAAGGGAAAAATTTCTCTGGGAAGATCAAAAGATTTGAATACATCCAGCTCTAAGCAAGAGCACAGCTAAGCTGGATGAGATGTGCACCAATATGTGCTTGAAAGGTGTAAACATCAAGCAGAAAAAKCAGCATGGAGGGCTTTTAGCAGGAAAAATGGAATCAAATTAATAAAACAGAAAACTTGAGATGAAAATCTTGWTGCCCTATTAGGATGTACAGTTGGTCTTGAGGGATTATGGTACACATCTGCAAGGGAACCAGACTGGACCAATCCTTAATCAATGTCCAGCAGCCAGGAGAGGTTTAGAACTTCCATGGTGATRTCTGACATCTGTCCCTCTTATCTTAAATACTGATATAATCTAGTTGTGGACTTTCACATAAATACTTTATCTAAACCTGGACCAATTTACTAAATGCAAATATCAGCAGATATGCACAGCTCCCCAACCCAGATCACAGCTGAAGGACTCAATCCAATCATCCTGATCTCCCAAAACTGCAGTGGGTGTCTAATGGTAACAAAAACTGCAAAGAGGGACAAAATGGGGGGAAAAACCTGTTAGACCTGCTTTAAATAACCCAAGCAGCTCTCACTACCCCCTGCCAGGGCCACAAACCTTTCCCAAGCAAACCCTSTCTCCAAGTCCATCAGASTTTGCCCAAGGAGATCCTGCCAGGTCAGATTAAGCCTTTGGATGAGGACATGTTCAATAGCAACACATTCCTCCTCTTCTGCTCACCTCAGAGTGTGCCAACAACTAACTGAAATCAACCTTCTACTGAAAGGAGATAATTWAAAAACTGCATTAAGGCAGATGCAAGCCTACAGCACCGTTTAATGACTCCTGTCAGCAGAGAGACACTTGGTAGCTGTGCCCCATCCAGCAGGTTGTTACCTGAAGGACTAAACCATGGAATTTTCTTTAAAAAGAGCCTTTCAGAGCAGCAAGCAGGGAAAAACCAAAACCAAAACAGCCAATTTGATAGGAAACTCCACACCAAAAAGSCTGGTGTCATCCTCCCCTCTCTGCTGCAGCAGCAAGTCTCATCCAGGCAATACCTTTCCACTGGCACATGGAGCTGCCAGGCTGAACTTGGCAGTGTTTCTGCAGTCAAGAGCTCTGAGCACATGGGATTTATTTCCCTTTCCTAAGGGATGGCAGACAGCAGCTCCTCATCCAACCCCAGAACCAGAGCCCAGGGCTGAGCTGAGCCGCAGACAGACACGGAGCCACAGAACACCTCAGCATTCCTATTTCCTTTTTTTTTAAAAAAAATATTTTTTTGGAACTGGAACAAAAGGTTAAACTGTAAAAGAAGGAAAATCTGCCAGGCAGGTCATGTGGAGGCCCTCTCCTGGCACCCACAGGGGTTGTGTRTATGGGTTATTGATGTGCCTCAGCCTGGGCTGCTGCACACTCCGTGCCCAGGGTCTCTCCTTTTCTCCAAACCTTCTGAAGGAGAACAAGAGGAACCTCTGCAGAGGTTMGCAGCCTGTGCTGCCCGGGCACTGCCTCATCACCATGACAAAGGGAGGTATGAACATCCTTCAGCAAACTCGATGGTTCCCTTCTAGCTTCCCACTGAAAACCTGGCACTGAGCATCCCCAGCCCCTGATTCCTATTTACTCAGACAGAGGAACAGCAGCAAATACATTTTATGGCTTTTTGCAGTTCTTAATGGAATTGTCTGTGTCTGTAGGATGCCTCCCAGTCTCACAGCACTGCCACAGTGRTGTGCTCACTGTCTGCAGCCCCTGTGGTAGCTCCCAATAAAGTTATAAACTTCTTTATCAATCCTTCCCTCCCCAAAACACTACAAGGAGGGCTGGCAGGCTTTTACCGTGTGAAAATGTCACTGTTTGTTGCTTGCTGAGGCAGGATTTGCAGCCAGCCTGAGCCAAGCAGCTTGTTTCACACCTTCCCATGTCAGGGGAACAGTGTTCTCCTCTGGCAGGCACCTCCCAGACACTGCAGTAGTGCAGGCACAGATCTGTCCATCACCAGGAATGGGACTCTGGGAGAGCTTTCCAGAGGGAACCATTGAGATCCCAACACAGAACGGCCAACTGAACACCCCACCCTGCTGCTTCCTGCACCATCCCTGCCCCACACCCCAGCCTGAGGAATACCACTGGAAACTCAGGATGCACAGGATGGGGAACTGTCACAGACATCTTTTATGAAAAATCCTTTCCTTYGGARTTTTCCTCCTGAGAAGCTGAGAGGCCTCAGGAACAYAATGTAAACAKTGGTTATCTGCTGCTGTGGAATGCAACAGGTGCATCTGTGATTGGMCTCATGTGGTTGTTTCTAATTAATGGCCAATCACAGTCAGCTGGCTCAGACTCTGTGTCAGAGCCACAAGCCTTTGTTATCATTCCTTCTTTTTCTATTCTTAGCTAGCCTTCTGATGAAAWCCTTTCTTCTATTCTTTTAGTATAGTTTTAATATAATATATATAATAAAATAATCAAACCTTCTGAAACACYGAGTCAGATCCTCATCTCTTCCCTCATCCTCYGACCCCTGTGAACACTGTCACAGGGAACAGCACAACTGGGAAGAAAGTCCTGACAAAGAAGAGGATTTMGGTAGCTCTGTGATGATACTGTGGGCTAACATGCAAATGAAACATGGCTATTCTAATAAAGCATGACCCAAGCTAAAGACAGGGCCAGCAAGAGCCAAGTGCTGAGGTTTGGCAGGAAAACCCAGGGAGCCTTCAGAGGGCATTTTCCTGAATCTTTAATTCTTCAGCTAATGTGAATTTAATGCTGAGATGTGATTAGATCTGTGTTACCTCTGTTTGGGAGGTAGCACGAGGTGAGATGAGCACACTTGAGAGGCCACTGTGCTGATCCTCAGGGGTTCTGTGCTTAGAGGAGCCTGGTTAAACTGCATCACCTGCACACAGCCCAGGTGAGTGATGCCATTTCCACAGCAGTTCCTGACTTTTCCCCCAGCCCTGATGTCCAGGAGGGTTCTTTCAGCTGGTTAATTCAGAAYAAACTTCTGCCAAGACCCCCAGACCTCTTGAGGGGTGTGCACCAGACAGGATTTCAGCAGGAAAGCAAACACACCCATCCTGCTCTCATTTCTGCAAYTTCCATCACACTTTCTGCTACCATGTGCATGTCAGATCAGCCTCTCTAAAAAAGCTCTAATTTCCTCCTGTGCTGCACCCAGAATGAAGCTCAAGGGTGATGAGAACCCAGAGTTATTCCCCTGTWTGCCAATGTCCAGCTCCCAGACTGGGCCTCCACTCTGGAGCTATTCCCCCATCATCAACCCTTCAGTCCAACCCCACAGGCTCCATCTCCTCACTCCACAAGATTCCCACAGCCATGTCCAGCTGTATTCCAGGAGGTCCCATGGCCTCTCTGGACACTCCCCTGCCTCCAGCTTCACCTCCAAGAGGATGAGTTGCCACACAGGTGACACCAAGACATGGCTGAGCTGGAAAAGGCGCCATTACGTGTGACACAGGTGCTTCACCCCAGTGTGGTTTTAGGATCCTCCAAATCCTGTGCGAGGAAGGGGCTCCTGGGTACCCACAGAGCAGGAAGGGAGCCCTGGGATGCTGCTCTCCCTGAGCCCTGGGGGAGGCTCCTGCTCTCACAGCCAGGCAGGGGTGACAGGGTGACACCCCCAGCCCTTGTCTCCCCGAGGCTGCTTCTCACCCAAGACAGGCTCGTGCCTCCATGGGAACACAGCTGACATCCTGACAAGCACAACAAGTCTGCCCCAGCTGCTAACAAGACTCTCTCTGCTTTTATTTTATTTTTTCTAGATACTCTACACAGAACAAGCAGGTTTCTCTGTATAAATTGTAGGTGCTAGAAAACAAGGTGTTGAAATGACTTCGATTACACTGGAAGAATATCCCACTGTGTCCTTAGGGAAAAGAGAGAGCAGAGAAAACACATTTTAAAAAAAATAATTTTACTGGCTCCTGTATAAACCTACTCTTACACTGGGGCAATGTTTAAAAAGAAGAAACAAAAGATCTTTGTGCAAGTTCATGGAGGAGGAAGGTGAATCCAACAAGCAGATCCACTCTCCTACTCAGCAGATCACCAGCAAAGCCACAAAAGAGAATCCCAGAGTGGTTTGGGATGAAAGGGACCTTAAAGACCACCCTGTTCTCCCCTCTGCCARGGGCAGGGATATTGTATTTGCAGGGTTGCCCCAACAAAGGCAGGAATGATGCATATAACTCCATGTTCTCAGAAGGCTAATTTACTACTTTATTATACTATATTATATTAAAGAATACTATACTATACTACACTAAAGAATACAGAAAGGATACTTACAGAGTGTTAAAAAGATAATAATGAAACTTCGTTACTCTTTCCACAGTCCTGACACAGCTTGGCCCTGATTGGCCAAAGAGTCAAAACAACTCACAGCAGAATCCAATGGAACAATCACCCGTGGGTAAACAATCTCCAAACACATTCCACATGACCACAACACAGGAGAAGCAAATGAGATAAGAATTGTTTTCCCTTTTCTCTGAGGCTTCTCAGCTTCCCAGGAGAAAAATCCTGGGCAAAGGAATTTTTCCAGAGAATGTGAATGCCACACAGGGACATCTCCCACTGTCCCAGTCTGCTCCAAGCCCCAAGGTCCAACCTGGCCTTGGACACTTCCAGGGATGCAGGGGCAGCCACAGCTGCTCTGGGCACCCTCTCCCTACTCACAGGGAAGGATTCCTTCCCTGTCTCTGCAGTGCAGGCCCAAGCTGAAGCTGAGCTGTGCTGGGATGCTCTGCAGCCAGAGGGATCCAGGATGCAGCAGCAGGAATGGGGAGCTCCAGGCTGTGGCTGCACAGCCACTCACACCCAGCTGCCATGGGAAGAGGTCGTTTTGTTTGATTTGGGGATTTATTTTTTTTTCAAAATATCTGAACATTTTGTTTTTTGAGTCCTTAATTTTTTTGCCCTAAATTTTTTCATGGAGCTTCACAGCTCTGCTTACAACAGCGCTTGTCACCCCATCGGGAAAAGACAGCAGGCATGGATTAATTTTTGAGGAAAGCTGCTTTCATGCCAGTGCACTTGGCAATAGAGAATACAAGAAGAGCTATCCCAAAAATGCAGTATTTATGAGAGGAGTGGTTTCTAAAATTGTTTTTGCTATGGATACCAAGAAGCACCACCTGATTCCTGACTCCCCTTCCCCACACATTTTCCTGGGATTATTTTTAAGGTGACATCTATTTCACAGAACTACKACCTCAAAGCAAAACAGTTCTAGCTGGACATCCAGCATGACCCATTTCCAAAAGTCACTGTGGAGGGTTTGCAAATGGAAACTACACTTTTATACCAACAGAAAAAATAAAATGTTGCCRGCAGAAACAGAAAGATTCTCTCGGTGCGGTTGTGATTCTGAGATTTAATTATCTCAGCCCAGAACTGCAGGTATCAATGCTTCAGAGCTAAAGAACAAACAAGGCAATTATTCCCAGAAGTCCTCCTTTTACCCCTCTAACAATCGCCAGGGTTACAAACATGCCAAGGTCAAAGAATGTGTAATAAAGAAATTTATTTCCAATTGGAATGCACAGAAACCTTGCACTATAATGGTGGAAGAGCAGTGGTGTGAGCTCAGCAGCACRGAGATGAATGCATTGCTAAAGATCATAAGGACTATCACGGAGCCGTGTCTGAAATGACAAGGAATAAAATTACCCAYCATCTTTCCAACCAACTCCAGCTCCTTCCCCCTCCAGATTCCTGCTGAGCCCGGAGCTCTGCCACCCATCAGCCACGTTCCCTGTGCCCTGGGATGGCTCCAGGACCTGCAGAGATGCTCTGGGGGAGAACTTTTGGGATTTGCCCTCTCCAGTGTGAATGGAGAAAAGAGAGGGGGGAAAAGGCCTTTCTGGTGGCAGCCTCCAAAGGGCCTAAAAGCCACCTAAGAACAGGAGTGGAACATGTTCAGCTCCCTGGATTMATTCCTCAACTGCAAAATCCTGGGACTCCACAGGGAATATTCACTGAGCCACCCCAGCAGCACAGGCTGCAGCCACGCACACCACGAGCATTAAGCACCAACCAAATCCTCTCTGGTCATCTGCATGGACAACACAGGCAAAAAGTGAGCATCATGAGGGCAGTGACAGACAYCTCTGTAATTTAAAATCCCCTTAAAAAACCCAAGATGTTATTTGTTAAAAAGAAAACCCAAACTGTAGACAATTACTTTGTCCTTACATTGATATTCAAACAACCCTTGCCCTATCTCTAACATGGCAAGGCTCCAGCAGCTTAATTTTTTGCAACAGCAAATTATGATATTTTCATACATAAGGGCAGGAAAAGTGTAATTTGGTCTAAAAACAGGGCAATACCCCATGTATTCCAGTGGCCAGAAKAACTAGAGCCATAGCACTGCTACAGAAAATTGTTGACTGATTACAGCCCCAAGTAAACTAAAAGGCATGAAGTGAAATAACTAATTAAAGTTTCAAGTTTTGTCCTTTGGTCTTCTTAAAAATCCTGTTAAAAAATAGTTTTTCTTTCAAACAGATACGTTTCTGTTCAACCTGCAACAACAGCATTTGACTCAGACTTTCCACGTGGTTCCCACTCCCTCTCAGCCAGAAGATTTTTGTCATCAAAGTTATACAGTTGGGCAATTTTTGAAAACAGCAAAACTGTTCATGTGCAATTTTATGCAAAATATGCATATTTAGGAGAACAAATATGGACCTGGTACATATCACAGACCCTATTTATAAAAACTTTAGAGCAGGAGTATCTATCCTGCACTGGGCACTGCTGAGGAACCTCCAGTCCTGGGGYCAGTTCTGGAGAAGGACATTTTGGGGCTGGAGTGTGTCCAGGGATGGGAATGGAGCTYGGGAAYGGYARTGGAGCCRCAGGAYMGGCTGAGGGAGCTGGYAAGGGGCTCAGCCTGGAGCAAAGGAGGCTCAGGGGGCCCRTGTGGCTCTGCACAGCTCCTGCCAGGAGGGGACAGCCYGGGGTCGGGCTGTGCTCCKGGGAACAGGGACAGGAGCAGAGGGAACYYCCTCAGGCTGGGRCAGGGGAGGTTTAGGTTGGATYTTAGATGAAAMTTTTCACTGGAAGGGCTGTRCAGCTGCCCAGGGAAGTGGAGGAGTCCCCATGCCCGGAGAGATTTAACAGACCTGTGGATGTGGCACTTGGGGACACGGGTCAGTGGTGGCCAGGGCAGGGCTGTGGAACCACTCGGACTTGATGATSCCAAAGGTCTTTTCCAATCTAAATGATTCCATGATTCTGTGTTAAAGCACATTACACATTACTTTAAACCTTCAATCCCCAAATCAGATGAGCACAACTCTCTTCATTTTGTGGCTGGGCATGGATTCAGTCAWGTACCAAACAGTGCAGAACAGCTCAATCCAGATTTACACACACAGATCCGAATTTCCACTCCTTCCAGCCAGCACACATGCCCTGAAACGATGGCACTGGACCTGATATTATACACACCACCCAAACATTCTTGCTCCCCTTTGCTAGAGACACAGTCTGCTGGGCTGAGTCCTTCCAGCTGGTTTTTGTAAATGATAGGGAAAAGTGAGGGTGGGATCATTTTGATTTGGCTGTGTGCATTACAACTTGCTCACTGGCACATGCATAGCATTATGGCATGTTCTCAACTTTTTTTTAAATTGAAAAGTCTGAATTTCTTGCAAAAAATTCCACCCATTGACTGCTCTCTGCTTGGCAGGGAAGGGAAAAGGAATAAATAGAGGATGCAGCATTTAGGTTAAGAGAAAAAATACTATCTTTGTTCCAAAGCATAACTTTACTAGAAAAATATTGCAAATTAAAAACACCCAAAATTAAATGGCAGTTCTGTGAATTTGAACTTTGCCAGCCTTTCCCAGCACCTTTAGCCAGCTCCTAACCCGGCTCCCAGCAGGATGGGGCTGCAGCAKTCCCAGAGCCTCACCAGGCACAGCTCAGACACTAAACCCCACTAACAGCCTCCTCCAAGGGCTCCTCATATGCAATGAGCAAATTCAGACAAAAAAACCCACAAGTTTTTAGTAATAAGGGAAGGAAAAAATACTGCAGTCTGTCCTAGAGCACAGGAGAGAGATGGAGAGCTCAGCCAATTCTGCTGGGTTTGTGCACACTCCACAACACAGGCAGGCAAACCAGCAGTAGTAGCACAGCCCAGCTAAAGGCAAGAATCTGTGGTTTTGGGTGGGAATCCACCCTGGCTGGCAGCAGCAGGGAATTCTCACCTCTCCCAGCACAGTGCCAGGCATGGGAGTGCTCACAGCAGGCACAGCCCCACCACAGAGGGACAAAACAAAGCAGGGCAGAGAGAGAGAACATGGGGAATGGCTTTAAACCCAAAGGGAGGGGGTTTACATTGGGTATTGGGGAAAAACTCTTCCCTGGGAGGGTGGTGAGGCCCTGGCAGAGGTTCACAGAGCAGCTCTGGCTGCCCCTGGATCCCTGGCAGRGTCCAAGGTGAGGCTGGATGGGGCTTGGAGCAGCCTGGGATGGTGGAAGGTGTCCCTGCCCATGGCAGGGGGTGCATCTGGGTGACCTCTAAGGTCCCTTCCAAGCCAAARCARWGAACCATCTGTGAAGGGGGGGTCTGTTGAGGAGGATGAGGAGAGCTGAAAAAACASATCAGCAAACGATGTGCTGGAGCCAGTAACCAAAACCAATCCATCCCTGGAGCCAGCCCCAATCAAACCACCCCTGCCTCAGAGCTGCGGCACAGAACAGTAGGGTGAACCCCAGTGTTGACTGCCAGGTGGCTCATTGTCACATGAGTGTCACCAGGCAGGGACAACGCAGTTGATGCCACCAGCACTCCCTGCAGCATGGCAAAGTCACAGTGGGAATGCCACCAGGGCTGGCTGCAGAGCTGCAGCGTGAGAGCAGCACCTCAGCCCTGCCTCAGCCAGGCTGCAGATGAGAGCAGCACCTCAGCCCTGCCTCAGCCAGGCTGCAGGATGAGAGCAGCACCTCAGCCCTGCCTCAGCCAGGCTGCAGGATGAGAGCAGCACCTCAGCCCTGCCTCAGCCAGGCTGCAGAGCTGCAGGATGAGAGCAGCACCTCAGCTCTGCCTCAGCCAGGCCTGCAGGTGAGAGCAGCACCTCAGCTCTGCCTCAGCCAGGCTGCAGGATGAGAGCAGCACCTCAGCTCTGCCTCAGCCAGCTGCAGGATATGAGAGCAGCACCTCAAGCCCTTTGCCTCAGCCAGGCTGCAGGGTGAGAGCGCACCTCAAGCTCTGCCTCAGCCGGGCTGCAGGGTGAGAGCAGGCACCTCAGCCCTGCCTCAGCCAGGCTGCAGGGTGAGAGCAGCACCTCAGCCCTGCCTCAGCCCAGGCTGCAGGGTGAGAGCAGCACCTCAGCCCTGCCTCAGCCGGGCCTGCAAGGTGAGAGCAGCACCTCAGCCCCTGCCTCAGCCAGGCTGTTCCCTGGTCCTCCTTTCCAGAGAGAGACTCACTGTGACAGAGTCTCTCTTATTACAGCGACAATTCTCCACCTCTCTCCAGGGATCAGCCCATGGAGCTCTCTCTCTCTCTCTCTCCCTCTCTCTCTCTGGTTTTTGTTGCAGCTGCTGTTAAACTGTGCTCGCGGATCGATCCATGCCTGAAAAAACTTCAGGAAGCTCGTGCTCCCGGCTGAGCCCTGCCAGGGAAGGAGCAGCCACATCCTGCAAAGGAAAGCTCCTTTGACAGCCTCTCCCTACCCATGGGACAGGCCATGCAACCTGCAGACCAGGGAGAGAGCAAGGGGTGGYGAAATAGGTGAAAAAAACCAAATTCTCCTCATTTTCTACCAGAACTGCTGTTTGTGCAGGGATCATTTTGGGTGTGATGCCCTGGCCATGCACAACCACTCCAGGCACTGTTCATGCACCASTYTTTTCTGCTTAATTTTGCCTTTACAAACAGGCAAATYMAAGAGACCARGGTTTAGGGCACTGATTTTCAGACCTTAGGTTGTAAAGGACATTTTAAGGTGCACCAGGCATAGGCATCACCACTGACCTCCTCAGGGCACTCTGCAAATGCTGCCAAGGGGAGAACACCCTCACATCTGTGCAAGTGCCTCATCTGAGCCCTGGCTGTGCTGGGCTCCAGAAGGACAAGAGGAGACCACCACAGTCCAGGGAAAAACCAGGGAACCACGATGACCAGSTCTGGRCATCATTGATCCTCAARGATTTTCTCAAGGAAAAGCCAAAGYATGCACAGACATTAACAGCACCAGCTGACAGCAAACTCTTCCCAGGATAAAGATTAGCACAGGCTGCTCAGAGGCGCTGCAGGCAGGCAGATTTTTCACATATTACCACAGAAAGGCAGTCCCTGATAACAATAACACAGTTTCAAAAGGCCCTCACCACCSTGGCTCCAGATGTGCAGCAGCTTCTCCAGCTGCTGCACAAACAGCAGCATTTTCACCCTGTTCCACAGCCCTGCAAGGAGACAGCACAAACCCAGTCTGCCTGAAACCTCCTTTCTTCAGCAAAAGACCAGCAGACAGAGCTCTGACCTGCTGCCTCCAGCAGAGCCTGAATATCCCCGTTTATTTGTGTTTTCCGGAGGATTCCGAGCCCGCAGCCCCCCGCAGCACACACACAAAGGAGGGAGGACCACCACGGCTTCTCCAAAGAGAACAGAGCTCCTGGGGTCTGAGCCAGCGTGGCACAAAGGTCACATCATTGCTGCAGAGGGGGGTGGCCGAGGGAGAGCAGCCACCAGCTGAAATATTTGGGGAATAAACGCATTTGCTAATTCATTTTTGCTCCGTACGAAAATGTAAATCGGGTGCAAAAATAAAACAAACAGAAGAGGCCTAATTATTTATACAGGCATTTTAATCAAACAATGAATAGCACACAGCAACCTTCTACATCAATTAATAAAGCTGGCTTCTGCAAAACAAAAGAGTTACACCATGTGCCCTAATTATAAAATCCAGCCTGGAGATGCTGCTTTTCTTTTTTTTTTTTTTTTCCTTTTTCCCTCCTCTATACACCTGGCTTAATATATGCCCACTGCATTCCTGTGCTGAGGACACTCGTTAGCCCCACTCTCTAGGTACAAATTCATTAGTGCGCTGCATTTTTCCTCCCGGCTCTGGCAGTAGGAGTGGTCACACTGCAGCACTCCAGGCAAACCAGCAGCTAATTGAAGGCAGGGGCTGGGGGGCTGACAGGAGGGTCTGCCTCCTTTTCCCCGCGCAGGAGGCAGCTGCTTCCACTTATGCCAAGCACATTTCAGGAGAGGAGGATAAAGCAGGAGCGATGAGATGCTTGCACTGGATTGCAGGGAGCCACCTCGGTGTGTGGCGTTTCCAAAAAGCGCTTTACAGCYCGCTCCTCCTTGGGCTCCACTCCATCAAACACTGCTCACCACCCCTGAGGTGTGTGACCAAACTGGCTAATGATGAGCTGTCCCCTTCCTGACAAGTCAGGGCTTGTGTCTCCTGAGAGCTGATCTATCAAAAGCAGCCTTGCAGCTCTCTGCACATCCCAGACATTTTTGGGCTCAGCACCTTCAGCAGACAATCCCCAAGCAAATCAAATCCCCAGCAGACAATCCCCAAGCAAATGCATTTTGTCCCCAGCTCTGCTGGGTTTGGGGAGCAGGGGGTGCTGCTTGTTTATTTGTACTTACAAATGTGACAACATTTGTGACAACAAAAGGCAGCATAAACATTGTTATATCTATTTACTTATGGCATTAACCACAAGTTTTATGAATCAATCATCCCAAAACTTCTCCAGYGCTCAGCAACATGTGGTTTGGCCCAGGGCACGTGGAAAGCAGGGCCACTGAGCCAGAAGAGACCTGGCACTGGAGACATTCTGCCCTTTAAAAAGCACAGATGAAGCTCCCACCCATCTCATCTAAACAAACACCTGGAAACTCAGAAAGTGCCTCAATTCCTGCTTTCAAATTTCTCTCTGCAACTCATGGGTGGGGAAGACACATGGGCGAGGGTTTCCCAGGAGGGATGAGGAGGTAAAAACCTGGGAAAATGGCCAGGAGGACACCTGAGCAGAGATGGGCATGAGGCTGGGCTGGGTTTCCCACCACGCCCAGGTGTCACCAGCCCCGTGCCCACCACAGGRAGGGGAGCAGCCCCAGCCCAATCCACACTGACAGCAGTGGCATCAACCTCCAGGGAGCCAGATCCAGCTCCTGGAAGCTCATCCAGAGTTTGTGCTCCTCTCTGKGCCTGTGAAACCTGTTGGCACTGCCAGGGCTCAGCAGCTCCTGCTCAGGCTCTGGGCGCATCCGCTCGCCCAGCTGTACAAATGGGTTACGAGTACAGAGTGTTTTGAGGACTATTTCTAAAAAGGACAGCTCATATTTTGTGTTCAGCGTTGCAGAACATCTAAAAATGGTGATGAAGTCAGACCYGCATTTATCCACACAAATGGGAAAATATGTCTGTGAAATAAATCTAAATAACAGCGACAGATTTGCTTTTGTCTCTTTTAGCAGCGCGAGGAAAGAGACCGATAAATTAATTTAAAAGAAAAATCACGCTCAGTTAATAAATTTGGTCTAAATATTAATCTAGAGGCAGTGTTACACGCTTTAGGAATTTGGGGAAGAGGACTTTAAAATCCAGAATGTGTGTTTACAGATTATATTCCATTTCGCAACAGGTAGGACAGGCTGGTAAACAGCAACAAAAATGATGATTATCCTTGGCTGGTACCTCACAGAAACCATCCAGATTTACTTTGATTAAGTCCTTCATCCAGAAGTCAGGCACTGCAGTGCCAATACTGCATGTGGTACTTTCCACAAGGCAGGAAAATACAAATATAGAAATGCAATTGCAATTGAAATAAGTAAGAAAAAAAAATGGATTTTTGAAACACACCAAATGTAATCAGATACTATTGATGTTCAATTATTCCTTGTTACATTTTAAAAAAATTGTTAATATACATTTGATTCTCCTAGAGAATATCACTCAATTAGAAAGCTCTCCAAATTTCAGAACCAATGCTTATGTGGAGTAAGTGAAAACGTTCAAAAATGTACTTGTCAGTTCCTGTTGCATAATAGGCCTTGTGGCAAAGGAAAGCAAGTTGCACATTCAGTGCCTGCAATTCCAAATCACCACCATGAGTCACGGCTGGGGCTCTGCTGCAGGAGAAYCCCTGTGCCCTAACTCTGACTTCCAGAGTTAAATAATAGAGATTTCAACAGCCCTGGCACTGACAACAACAGCAGAGACACCAACAGAGCTCCTGAGAGGGGACAGAAAACATCCTCTCCTCCTTGTTACATCCTGACACTGCAACTCCAAGAAACAATGGGAAAGCAGGAGCAGCTCCTGAGCTCCACACTCCAAATCTGGGGGTGCAACACGGGGCTGTGCAAGGGGCACCTCTGAGACCTCCTGTCCTGTCCAAAAATGGTCCAAAAGCTCCTCAGACAACACCAGAGCAGAGATGGAGAACCTCTGCCATGAGGAAAGGCTGAGGGAGCTGGGATGGCTCAGCCTGAAGGAAAGGTGGCCCTGAGGAGAGCCCAGAGCCCTTCCAGGGCCTGAGGGGTGCCAGGAGAGCTGGAGAGGGACTGAGGACAAGGATGGAGGGACAGGACACAGGAATGGCTCCCAGTGCCAGAGGACAGGGCTGGATGGGATATTGGGAATGAGGAATTGTTCCCTGACAGGGTGGGCAGGCCCTGGCACAGGTGCCCACCCTGGATCCCTGGCAGTGCCCAAGGCCAGGCTGGACACTGGGGCTGGGAGCAGCCTGGGACAGTGGGAGGTGTCCCTGCCCATAGCAGGGAGTGACACTGGATGATCTTTAAGGTCCCTCCCAACCCAATCCCCTTCTGTGATTCTCTGATTAAAAGCCAAGACAGCAGTGATGAATTCCAGGTCCATTCCACCTTTACAGGATTTCAGGGATTTGCAGTCACCAGTGCACAAACCTCAGTATCAGCAGCACAAACAACCTTTCCTTATTTCTTCCCATGCCCTCAAAGTCCTCTTCAAAAGCAGAGGACACTGAAGAGCACCTCTGTTAGCCAGGGAAATATTAACACATAATCACTGTTAGATTGTACAACCTGACACCAACCTTTTCTCCTCCTCTAGACCCTAGAACCAGCTCTCCAATAACAACATTTATGAGAGTCCTTTAACAACTCCTGTAATGATTCACTTAAAAAAGAAAACAAATCATTTTTTATTGCAGTTCCCTGCCTCTTTAGGAAGATACAGCATCCTGACAAATAAAATGTACCTGCTGAACAACAAGACCTTAGCTGTGACATTGTGAGCAGTGAAATAACACTTGGAGAATAGATGTATTCCAGAACCAAATATCCCCAGGGAGCTTGGATGTTAAAAGCAATAGCACTTGCAATTTTGGATATACACATCTGAAATGTCCTTCTAAGCTACACCACAAATTTCACAGGTGAGAAAAACAGGGAAAAAAAGCCCCCAAACCCTAAGTGCAAACCAGAAATGTGRTTCAGAGAGGAGAGATGCTGCAAACAGGGCTGCTTTCTCAGCAAGCAGCAGGACTTCCCCTCTTTGTGATTTACAGATACTTAAAAACAAGTAGGTTAATGAAGCAACAATACAGTGACTGCAGAGTGCTGATTAATACAAACTTCCCAGCACTGTGATCCATGAGCCAATTCAGCACCAGGGCAATGTCCATGCTGTTTGGCTGGGCTTATTAAGGAAAACAATAAAAATAAAAATAAAAAAGGGGGGGAAAAAAGCTTTGAAGAAGCAACAATGGCATTTATTTGGTGTTAACTAAATAAAATAATTCCTAAGAAATAACTGTCTGCARCTCCACTGCATGGGGACTAAAATTCCACAGCTTACAGTATTCTACTTTCCACTCTGCATGTTGAGCTTGGCTTGCTCCACTATTTTCACTATTAGCTTTTTCAGAGTTTAATTTAGAAAAAGTTTGGCCCAACCAAGCTGATGTGCAGTGAAACCATCAGGGCTCTAAATGTGCCTCTGGCACTCTGTGAGTCTCTGCCTCAGTTTCCTCTTCTCTAAGGAACAGGCAACACCCCTGGGCTGGGGATTAACCACAAACACGCTTGGGAAGCCTCTTCAGCACTTAAGAAGATGGAGTTTCTCTGTCATGAAGCACAGGAGCATCTCCTCCTCACCCAGAGGACCAGGAGCCCACATGCCACCAGCAGATGACAACAAAATCTCTCCAGCACCTTCCCACAGTGTCCTCACCAGAACCACCTGGAGATGGGCTTCAAAAAAAAAAAAAAAAAGCAGAAGCATCTTCAAGCTCTTCAAGGGTTTTGTTTAGGGCACAGTGATGACTTTGGGAGACTCTGGAGCATGACAAAGCCAGGAGCAGTGCAGGGACTCGTCACCTTGGCTGCTGGCACCGGCTCAGAAGGGCCAAACTTATGCTACACACAAACAATCCAAAAATCCCTTCCCAGAGCTGCAGAACACCTGGAGCTGTGCCTTCCCAGCCTAAATATGCTGCTGAAGGAGAGAAACCACCCAGCTCCTGCCATCACTCCAACAACCCAGACYTCCCAAGCCCTGTGGTCCTTCCAGTGAACCACAAGATCCTGCAGCAACATTTCCCATTTTTCTTTTTCTACAACAAAAAAAGCACAAACTTGCACATTGGTATTTCTGCCTGTCACCTACAATGAAGATTTCCTGAGTCCCACCAAAAAAAGGGCCAGGTCTGAAAGGGGAGCCTTGAGTGGGGTGTGACCATCGAGGTGGTGTTCTGAGCCAGCTTCTCCACCTCGGGTGAGGGCGTAGCCAAGCTCAGAAGTGATCTGCACTGCAGGATGGCTGTTCAGCAGTCAATGATACACTACTGGAGGTCTCAACCCAGTTCTCAGTGAACAAATGGCTGTATAAAAATAGCCATTACCTAAGACGACCATTTTCATTCCAGGACAAAAGAACGTCAGGCTGGAAATTGCAGAATTAATCCCCTGAGTCTGCAACCCACCACATTAAACACTACAKCYTCTCMTGTTTAATTTGCAATAGGAAAAAAAAAATCACATCACGGTGACCAAGAACAAAGGACACAAAATATGAATTGATTTTAACATTAACTTCCACTYAAACAATGGGCAAATTGCTCCCTCGCCTATAAGAAGGTRCCAGAGAGACCTGAGAGCTCCTTCCAGTGCCTAAAAGGGCTCCAGGAGAGCTGGAGAGGGACTTGAGACAAGGGATGGAAGGATGGGACAAGGGGGAATGGTTTCCCTTTGCCAGKAGGCAGGGATAGATGGGATATTGGGATGAAGTTCTTCCRTGTGAGGGTGGGGAGGCCCTGGCACAGGGTGCCCAAAAAAGCCCCATCCCTGGAYGTGTCCAAGGCCAGGCTGGATGGGGCTTGGAGCAGCAAAGGCACACTGGTACAAACAATGGGCCACCTAAAATAACAGTCCAGGTGTTCCCTTCCTCCCAGCCTGCTCCATATCCTCGTTCTTCACACTAAAACTTGCCAAATTTATGCCAACAACAACAACCTGTGCGTTCAGATCCTGGGGAAGGGCTGCACTGGGATGGAAATGGAAAGTCACAAATCAACCTTCAGGAGAGCACCATAGGATGGAAGGGCCATTTAGACAAGCAGAGCATTTACTTGTTGTGATTAKTTTGTTGAAAGGAGTAGCAGATTAGCACCAGGTTAGAAGCAAACACAGCAGCTGGTTTGCAGTGGTAACCAGGGCAAGCAGGGATAACCATTTAATGCCAGAGGAATTCTCCAAACACACCCAAAAGAGTGAAGGTGTAGAAGGCTGTTAGTGATGATCAGAATGACAGTCAGATATTCCTCATGGCTGCTGTGCTGAAGCTCAGGAAAATGCTCCTGAGTGATGCCAGCAGCAAGCACTGCCCCCCACCARTCCCAGAGCTCCCAGCCAGCCACATCCCCTCTCCTTTCTCACCAACTGTCCCTCCCTCCAGTGCCACCAACCCCAAAATCAAGCTGTTGCACATGAAGGATAAAAAGGACCAAAAAAAAAAATTAGAATAATCATAGTAATAAAAACTCAGTGAACCCATTTTTTAGGGTTCACAGAGAACCTTTTAGGATGTCAGGGTCACCCTGTGAATGCCGGTCTGCAGGTGGCAGCTGCATCCTGCCATCACTGGAGTGGATTAAAACCATCTGAGCACGCTCCTGTGCTCCRTGTGTATCACTGAGTATTCAGGGAAGAGCTGGCAAAGGTTATCCCTAAAAGTTTACCTCTGAATCAGAGCTGATAGGAAAGAAAAGCAAGCAGATGTTGGAAGAGTAACTTGAACGCGCTCYAACAGGATTTCAGAGCAGTCAAAAAAAGAAAACATCCCTGGGGGATTTCTCTGGACTTCATGTTTAGCATGGTGCATATTGATTAAAAGCAGTCACTGGTGCAAGTATGTAGAACACAATATTGGGTTAACACATGGGCAGACTGGGACTGACAGCTCCAAACACCTCTGGGATGCCCAGCCACATCCCAGGGTAACAACACAGCCCTGGACAGGGAGAGCTGCCCTCAGCACAGCTTTCAGGAAATCTTCAGGACAGAATATCAATGCAAACTCTTCTAAACCTGCTGCTTCTACCCTGTTTTCCTAGGTACAAGTCTYATGTGTCTCTCACAGAGGAAGCAGTGATTGGTTTGGTTCTCACTGTCCAGCTGGGAAGAATAGCTTGGAATGCAGAACAGTTGCAGCTTTCAATGCCCAAAGAGTGGCTGCTAGAAGAAATGAGGGAGCAGACACAAAAAGAGCAGCTGATGAGCATTTTGACTTGAAAATCCTGGTACATTTTGTGTTTAGCCCAGTTGCAGTCGAGTGTCTGCTGCAGGAAGGGGACAGGAGGAAGCCCTGAAGGCAGAGCCCACAAGYATGAGGCAGAAACACTCYAGGATGAGGCAGAAACACTCAAGGATGAGGCAGAAACACAGCTGGAGGTGACCAATGCCACCTCAGACAGGGGGACAGCCACACTGTTCTGGGGACAGACCTTCCTCCTTTACTGCTGATCCCACAGGAACTTACAGCCAAGAATCTGAACGCCCTCAGCCCCATGGCAGAGCCTCACAAAAGCTCACATTTCCTCAGCTCCCCCTTGATTTATAAATCTGCCTCCTGCAAAGCCCCATTTCCAACACCACAATTCCAATTTGCTATCACAGTCTTCAAACCTACAACTGAAAACTGCCATTTTCAACACTGCCCAAGTGGCAAACCACAAAGAAACTCAAAAATCAACCACAGAGGTCTTTAAAAAAATAAAAAAATATTTAGAAACTCCACAAAGCCGTTCTGGCTGCTGCACAGCAATGGGAAAAGCACTCAGTAAATCAGCCTGACCGCTGGGCAGGGGCCAGCATTCCCTGAGAACCTGGCTGGCAGCAGCACTTCCACAGGTTCTCCACCACAGGCTGCTTGAATTTGCTCTTTAGCTACCCAGAGATATGACATCAGCCTTTGCTGGCAAAACAGTCTCCAAAAAACCCAACAAAAACAAGCCCAAGTAATGCTGAGCTGCAGCTGTGTGTGTGTGTGTGGAAAGGTGCAATTCAGCAGAGCCTGGGTTTGGACAGGGGAGCCCTCAACAGAGAGTGATAAATAAAAAAGACCCAGGTCTATTTAGAAATGAGAAAGCATAGATAAAGCAGTAAAAAATTTAATAAGATTGCCATACCCCATTTCTTTTTTTCTCTCCTTCCACCCCATTCCTCTCCACTTATTTCATTCAGGGACTGTCACTCAGTCCCACACAAGGGAGGGATTTCAACTGTGTCTTACAGAGTCTTGTAGGGGAGGAGAAGCTCAGCATTTGCCTGCATGGCTTCAGGTATTTTTCTGGCACACCAAAACCAAAGCCCTGCACAAAACCAGCTGGTAAATACCTACAAGGAGCAAAAAACACTGGATAATAGAAAAGAGGCAGTCAACACTGCTCTGATTTATAAACATAAACCTGATTTATATGGTGTATAAAACCAATCAGCAAAGGGGGAAACAGGACCTGTCTCCACATGATTTTGGGGGTGTTTGTAGCACCCACACATCATTTTCCAATTGCTATCTGCAAAGAGTGCACTCTGGAGAGAAACTGAGGCAGCAGGCTSCAGGATCCAGATTTTTCATTTCCATCTGTGTTTAGCCTGTTTCTCCTCTCCTCTGTGACTCACCAGAAAAATGGAAGTGGAGGAAACTGCTCAGAGATTAAGCTGAAAAGCAAACAGAGAAAAAAGGGATGACTTCACACTCTGGGGTCCGAGCAGTCTGGTGATGCTGCWCAGCAGCTGCTCCCAAAATTCACCCTGCTGGCATTGCCTCCCCATCCTCAGTGAGGAAAACCCCAGGGGACAGGGTGGGCTGCATGCACTGCTTACAGAGGCCTCTCTGAGTCTCCTAATGCCACCCAGGATTTTTATATGGAGCCTCCAGGCACAAAATGTCCTGAGGACAAGTGGTCTCATAATTGGTTAAAAAAGGTAGGGAGGGTCAATCTTTGAAACATTAGGCTTGTGGCTACCTCTGTACTCAATWTCACTACTATTTCTCTTCTCTCCACAGTCAAATCCTGCTATTTACTCCCACCTACATACCATCAGGCAGATGGGAGACACTCAGCATAATTCMTCACTCTGATCCCTCCCCGTGTCCCTCCAAAACCTGATTTGGTTTCCTATGCAGKGAGACAAAAATCATATTAAACTGCAGGGGGAAAAAAACCAAAAAAAAACACAAAAACCCACAACCCAAGCAGCAGTGCTACACACAGGATTTGCATCTGATCCCAAATTTCCTTCCCAGCCTGTGCGTATGTTTTGCAGATTTCCAGCATGGCAGGACTTTCATGCRCTCCCTCTGCACAGCCACTGCTTGTCTTGCAGGGTGAGATTGAAGTAGACAAGTGTGAAAGAATCATATAGGGCTCAACATCATTAGGCTCACCCTGAAAGCACAAGAGTTGACAGGGCTGAGGAAGAACTTCCCATTTCCCCCTGGGGCTCAGATTTGGGAGCTGGGAGCTTGGGGAGAGAAAGGAAGATCTTTAWAAAAAATAAAGCCAGGGAGGCTGGCTGTTTGTGGTGGTCTCTGCAATCCTGGGGGAGCTGTGAGGCTACCAGGATGTCAGAAATTATGAGGAATTAAATGGCTACGAAAAGCCTCGAGTTAAACCTAAACCCAAACTGCGAAAACACAATGAAAGTTCAGCCTGTTAGAAATAATGTGCTGGGCAAAACATTAACACATTTACACTTGAAAGTTGTGAAAGAGTCAGAATCACCCTCCTTAAAATGTATCAGTCAGACGAGATCTGATTTCAGGACAGAGCATCCTGCACATACATAAAAGAAAGTACTTGAATAGGCGTCATAACACAAACATCCATTTATTTTCTGCCAAATAAGATCAGTGTTCTCTCTCCACAAAATAATGTTCCCTGCAAAATGCTGGAGCTCAGCTTGCTCCTTTTTTTTTTTTTTCAGAAAAAGAGAAAGAGCTCACCAAATCAAARGGCCCCAAATATATCAGTTATTAAAACAGGCTCAGTTGCACACTTCAGGGCATTTGTCCTTAATTCAGACTGCTGGGTTTACACAAAATATAACATAAAATAGCCTCACCCTAAAGGCTGGCAGATCAGCTCTGCCTGAAAAGTCAGCCAGGCTTTCCACAACTGAATCAATGGCAAAGTTCAGAAAAAATCTGGAAAAAAAAATCTGCCCACTGAAAAAATCCAGTGGTTTAAAACTTGGGGCTATTATGCAATGATTACCTCATCATCATTCCAGGTAATCCTCAGTGGCTTGTGGATGGATAAGTGGCATCTCTGAATGGGAGCTGCAGCTGGAAACAATATTTGTGGGGGCTTGGTTGAGGGTGGTTTTAAATTTATTTTATATTTATGTGTGGAAATAAGTGTGAACCWCTGAGGATCAAGCCATCAGTGCTGATGGGCACCAAGATCAGGATCAAGCCTGATGGCCATAAACCAGGCAGGGAGGTACATTCTGTACTTCTCAAGGCCTTTGAGTGTGCCTTGTTCAGAAAACAACACAACAGCTCCAACCAGGCAGCACAGGAGAAAAGGGCACCAACACAGCCAAAGTGGGGTGTAGGAGCGGCTGAGGGTCTCCTGCACGGTCGGGATGGACGGAGACGAGAGATCTCTGAGGCTAGATCGTGGACATGCAGTTTATTACAAGGGCGTGGGCGCAGGGCCCTGCTGGGAGCTGCCAGCCGCAGCTCAGAGCAGGGCCGAGAGAAGGAGAGAGAGAGAGAGCGAAGAATGCGAAAAAGAGAGAAAAAGAGAGGGAAGTTCCTGTTACAATACTTTAAATCATCTTCTGTGTTGAATATTCTGATTCTCACTAACCAATCTAATACAATATACAAATCCTATAGCATTTACATACAGCCTATAGGAATCACTACATTACCATGTTGTGTTACACCTTAAACCCCAAAAACTCCTCTTGAGACCCCTCCTGCTGAGCAGGTCGGGTCTGCTTCCTGACCCTTGGGCTTGCCCGCAGGCAGAGGGTATTGTTTCATCAACGAGGGGATTACCTGCTCGGCCACACCATTGTTTTCCTGCTGTTCAGCATKTAGGAGATCTCAAAGGTTGCCTTCATTTCAATCTCGTCTACATTTTCTACATTCTCTAAATCTTTTGCCAGGTAATCATATTTATAGGGCTTCCCTGRTCCATCCTCACCAACAGTGGAGGGAGATAAACAAACCAACAGGATTTATCAGCAAGGCCACCCCAAAAGCAGCCAATGTGCATCCCAACAGCTCAGAAACAAGGTGAGAGACAAAGAGCTAACTCAGGGAGTTGTGTAAAAACTATCCTCTCATTTTGGGGAGGCTGCTTCATGACTTTTTAAATAAATACACCTGGCACACAGCTTGCAATGGGAATATATACTCATTAATTTCCAGACCAGTGTCAGCTTTCCAGATACCAGCTTGTGCCAGGACAATGGCTGTAACTGAATACAAACCCTCCAGGTCACTGTTCTGCCTGGGGTATTAAACAGCACTGAGGAATAAAAGGCAGAATGAATATTTCAAGGGCTGCAGCACCAGAAGGAATGGATGGGGATGAGAAGTGAGCAGCTCCTGAGCTGAGCTGTTCCATGGCACAAGGTTGGCTGGCTTTCAAAAGCCACCACCAGCCAAAATTTCCAGAAGCAAGCCACAGTTCATGGCGCTCCCATTTATACCCTACCCAGGTGAGATATTTCATCTGCTTTGTTTCCAGGCATTCAGCACTCCTGAAATCACTCCTCTCCATCACATGTGGGTGCACAAACACTGACTCTCCTAAAAAATCTTGTTTCTCTTCCCCTGACTCAGCTGCAACAAGGGGAAAGTTCCTTCAGCTGTAATTCCACAGTTCCTAAAGTTGTTGGGAGGGGCTGATTGAGGTCCCCTCTTTTTAATTTACTGTTCTCTGATATCCCCCAAAACTCATTTAACAAATCCTGCTTGTTARAGTGAAAACCAGGCAGGCAGAAACTCTTCCTGCTATTCAGGTGCTTGCCAGAAAACTCAGCTGCAAAACATTTCTGTGCAGCACCYAAAGCCTCTCCTGAAACCTTTCATGTGTCTCTCTACACGTCAAGCTCCCTTTCTTCTTCCTTTTATCTTCATATTTAGATAATTCTCACTAAAAGCAAGGTGGTCGTTCTTGTGAAATTACCATAACATCTCTTGATGGACTTTTAAGATCTCTGCTGCTTGTTACACAGCGCGGGGACGTGTTTTGCCAAGAAGCGAGACATTGTTTATTCTTGTATTAGGGAGACAAAGTGTTTCCCACTTAYAGGGCTTCATCTCTCCTAAAAACACAGCAGAGAGAGTGGCAGAGCTGGAGGGAGGAGGCTCCTGATGGCACCGGAATTTCAATTCCATTGATTAGCCAGCATCGCTGGAGTAAGGAGATTTAGTGCCCAGCCCGGTGTAAATTGGATTCCAATTGCTGTCCCTGTGTAAAAGGGGGTCTCACATAAAGGATTAAACGCAGGCCAAGGGTGCACAATGAACCCACTGGCTCATTCACAATCAGCTTTGTGTACTCATTAGAAAAGGGAGCTAATCACCCCAGTTTGTGCTGGTTTCAGAGCTGCCAGCACAAAAGGCTGTGACCTCCCACTGCGAGTCAAAGACAAAATATCCCACTTTCTCCCATGTACCAAAACCTCTCATTTTGTGCCTCCAAAATTCAACCTTCTGATGGACCCACAATAAAAATTAGCTATGGTCAGCAAGACTCAGCTACCCCTAAAATCCCAATTATGTCGCTTAATATAGGGGGTGAATTAGGAAAACTAAACATGTGTCCAGTGAGGAGTCTTCCAGTGACCTAGTTCTGTCCCAGTGTGTGGCTGGCTTGTAAATGTGATCAGAGCATGTGCAATGCAACAAAGCCCAGAGATTTCCTAAGCAATCTCCCAGGTAATCAAAAATCACATTTCAAGCAGCACATGGAAGCGTATTCCCARACTTTTTGGTACAGCACAGGAAAGCACAGGAGTTAAACCAAAAGTCGTAAGGAATTGAAAAATGGAAACTCTGCTGTGAGTGCAGTTTTGAAAGTGCTGGGCAAGAGGGTGTTTTGTTCCCCCACAGCCCCTTGGGTCCTACAAGCAGCTGCTTGAAAAGYAAAAGCACTCCAAGGCTGGACAGCAGCCCTTGCACGGCCCTGTGTAAATTCACCACCCAGAGGTCAGGGTGATGGCACCTCCACACACCAAAGGGTCCCTGAACCCTCCTCACATCTCCCTGGTGAAACTACATCTCAGCCCCTCAAAAACGGGGCGACTCCCACACTGAAATCACCCCCCAGCCTTCCCTGGGGTGACAGCCCTGTGCTCTGCCTTGAGACCCCACCCTGCTGATGTTCCTGCCCACTGTGGATTTGATTTCTCCTCGCCACTTTTGTGCCTGTCCATGTGTGTTCTCCTCAGCACACCTTTTTGTTCCCGTCCACGGTGTGTTCTCGTCAGCACCTTCGGCTCCTGACCCAACGGCGTGTTCTCTCCTCAGCACACTTTTTGTCCCGTCCACTGTGTGTTCTCCTCAGCAACACTTTTGTGCCTGTCCACTGTGTGTTCTCCTCAGCACACTTTTGTTCCCGCGTCCACGGTGTGTTCTCCTCAGCACACCTTTTGTGCCTGTCACGGTGTGTTCTCCTCAGCACACTTTTGTGCTGCCGCATGGTGGTGTTCTCCTCAGCACACATTTGTGCCTGTCAACTGTGTGTTCTCCTCAGCACACTTCTGCTCCTGCCGCTGTGTGTTCTCCTCGGCACACTTTTGTGCCTGTCCACGGTGTGTTCTCCTCAGCACACTTTGCTCCTGTCCACGGTGTGTTTCTCCTCAGCACACTTTTTGTGCCTGTCCACGGTGTGTTCTCCTCAGCACACTTTTTGTGCCTGTCCACTGTGTGTTCTCCTCAGCACACTTTTTGTTCCTGCCCAGCTGTGTGTTCTCCAGACACACTTCTTGCTTGCCCACGTGTTGTGTCTCCTCAGCACACTTTTGTGCTCTGTCCACTGTGTGTTCTCCTCAGCACTTTTGGCCACCAATCTCTCCCAGCAGAGCTGCAGCCACTGTCCCCCTCCTGTCCAGCACCTCTAGCCCGTGCCAGCTTCTGTGAGATGTGGGATCAGCAATCAGTATTTTTAGCACAACACACGTTTGGTGCTTTGGGAGATGAGTTAATTGCCCTGCTTCCTCCTCCTCCTCCTCCTCCTCCTGGCTATTTGGCTGGGCTGCCTGGTGTCCCCCACGGCCGAGGACATGGCCACAGCCAGCAGTGAGGGTGTCACCAGCCCCCTCATGGAAACGCCATGGGCACTGCCAAAGCATCTCCCTGGCTGGGAGAGGAGCTGGTCCGTGTGTCCCCTCACTGCACACCACGACACAGACATCAACAAATGCCACAGGGACACTGCTGGCACTTGTGATGCTGGAGTAACCCAGGAGGCAATAATCCAACACATATTCTCACAGAATCCACCCCAAATTGTGCACGCTGTGTCAGAGAGACCAAGATCCTCAAAAGCAATAAATTGCACCCACTTCATGAGGATTTRAGGGAAAAGTACATCATAGCAACAGTTAGGGGTCAAGAAAGGTTCAGATTGACCTTGCATGATGTTAAATTATGCTGTTCCTAGAATATAACCCTTGGTTTCCAATTTCTATTTTACTACAGAAAGCTCCAGGCCACAGGAGAACTCCCAGCATCCACCCATTTACAGATGAGGAAAACCAAGTTTGAAATCCCAAGCACTCTGAGGAGGCAGGACCCAGTATCACAAATGCCTTTCCTGTGCACAACTGCTTTCCCAAAGAACCAAGGGAAGCAATTCCTGCTTCTCTTGCAGAGGAAATGGACRCAATGCAGCCTCCCCAGCACAGCACTCCTGCAAGGAACAACCAGCACCAGGCACACCAGGGATCTGCCACACCAGCAAGGACACCAAAAGGGAATGGCTGATCCATTTACCCCTCCTTACACCCCTCCCAAGGCAGTGCAAAACCAGAGGCCAGCAGCATCCTGTGTGTCCCCCCAACAGGATCCCAGCCCAGGCTGAGGGACACACATCACTGCTGTCCCATGGAGAGGAAAGCAGGTCAAGGAAACTGAAGAAATGCAGAGAAAAAGGTCAGAATGGTAATTTTCATATTATTTGTAGCACAGCTATTTTATTTTTCCTTAATAGAGGATGTTTAATAGTTCGGAGGAAATCAGTCGACCTTTAAGAAGGAACAATTCTGAAGGAAGACAATCCAAAAATATGCTGAAGGACCACTCCTGTCAGTGGGGAACAATTTCRCTGTCCACAGGGACCTCTGTCAGGCAAATAAAATCTTCTGTCAGCAGCTGCACACAGAACCTCCAGTGCTGGAGGATAAAATCTGATTGTGTGCACATCTGAGGAGATGGTATCTATTCACTGCCTATTGGCACACAATGTGCTGGGTAAAAACAGTTTAAACTCAAATCTCATTCTCCTCTTTAGAAAAAGAAGGAAAGAAAAGCTGTAGGCCTWTGGCAGCATCTCCAGTCCAGATGCGTCTCTCTGCTGATTTTTATGTAAGCATCAAGTGTTTTATTAAATTTTAACCTATTGGCAGTAAGAAGGCAGAATACTCTGGATGATTTTCAGTGTCACCAAATGTTTTAGGATATTCAAGAAAAAGCCAAATGCAAATGACACACAGAAGTCACAGAGCATTAAAATTAGCCCCTGATATTTTAGACTGAGCAATCCCCCAACAGTTATCAAAAAAAACCCACAGATTTTTGTTGTTATTGGAGTTGCATCATATGCACCAGTTTCAAGCCACTGTGTCATAATAATATTAGCAATAATATTCACTGGTTTATTGTCCTGGGAAATCAGTGCTTAGCAGCTTGACATTTCACTAACACGACTGAAGCACTTGAAAAATTCCACCTCACATTTCTGCCACTCAAGCAGCACCCTGCAACCAGCACACGAATCTCTGCACTCCTCCATCAATATATTCACCAGATTCTCCCACCAAGATGATAATACTCAATCTGCACTTATTTTCCAGATGATCAACTGGACTTCTGCACGCCTTACAACCTGGCCTTTGGCATTCTCAGCAAGAGCAGCATTAGGTCCAATGATCATTATCTCCATGACTTCAATTTTCCTCTCAGCCTCTCACAATCTCAAACCAAAGCTTTCCAACTCCTTATCCACTGCAGCATGAATAGCATCTCGCTTTTCTATAATGTCTGCCAAGCACTTAGCAAGCCCAGCACTGCTTGATAAGCTGAATCCATGGCTCCTGACAGTACAGAGCTGAGAGCAGCCAAGCCTGACCCTCCCAGCTAGGAGGAYGTTGGAAAGTGAAATATCAGGGCCTCAGAGTGGCCACTGTGCCTGGCTTTTCCTCCAGAGTTCCTGCAAGCACACAGTGCCRGACATCCCATTGCTGGGGTCACACCTCCAGCTCCAACCCCCTGCCCACGCTTGCAGCCCACAGCCACCAACCCTAAAGGTCCATGTTGGTTTATTGCAGCTTAGACYGAGGAATAAGCTTTCCATTCCCAAATATTGGATTACWCRCCAATMCCAGAGGTAAAAATGGCATGGCAAYCAAGGGAGGCAAGTGTGAAACCTGGCTTTCAGAGTTACAAGAGGTGAGAGAAGGGCTCCAGGCAAAAGTCCCTTCCCCAGAGCCCACCTGCCCACCCCTCCCTTTCCTTCCTTTCCTTCCTTCCTCCCTCCTTCCCTCCCTCCCTCCAAGCATTCCAGACCTGTCACTTCCAGAGGCACAGACCAGATCAGTTCTTCCCTCCCTCATGGAGAGTGAGGGAAAAAAGCTACCTGGGTATGAAAACCACATGGCACCTCCCTCACAGAATCATCCTCACTGATTTCCCCTCTGGGTTAACTGGGATKCCCACGTCAGGGTTTGGGAGCAGCAGTTCCCACTGCCCCTCTCCATGGATTACCCAGTGCCAAGGCTGATCTCCTCTTACTCATTTAAACCCACCCTGCTTTTTTTCAGGGATCTACAAAGAATCAGTTGTGGGCTATGAAAAGAAATTCTATAAAATAAAGATTTTTTTGGTTGGAGTAGGGGGGGAGGGGGAGCCAGAGAAGAAGGAGAGAGGCTAGAAAAGATATTAGCTCTCTTAAAAAATCAAAATAGAGACAACTACAATTTGATTCTTCCATCACCTGAAGAATACAAACAGCACCAAACTGCACACACTGTAGAAAACTATTACCTGAAGGACTCCAACAGAATATTTGATGTACAACACCTCCTCAGCTCTGAATTGCAGCCTCTTCCATGAGGGGAAAAAAATGGAATTGTGTAATCAAGGTTGGAAAATCCCTCCAAGATCATCAGGCCCAACCACTCCCCCAGCACTGCCAAGGCCACCACCAAACCACYTCCCCAAYTGCCACATCCAAAGGTTTTTGGACCCTTCCTGCAGTGATTCCACCCTGCCCTGGGCAGCTGTTCCAGAGGGAAGCACACAGGGCGTGGAGGACAAGGAACGGTGTTCATGTTTGGATTGACACATGAGAACTTGGGGAGTTGGGAAAAAAGGACTGGGAAGGAAGGGAGGGCTCTGAGAGCCACCTCTGGAGATGGGAACAAGGAGCCCAATGAGTGGAGGATYTGAGGATGCAGCAGCTCAGACTGACAGGAGATGCTGCTTCCCCCAGCAAGCCCTGTCAGGAGAGAGCAGAACCCAGCAGCTTGATTCTGTACTTGTTATTTCTTTCTTAAAGAGCTACATAAACGTTCTGATTCATAATAATGGACCTGTTACCACTTCCACTATCCCCAAAGGGAGGAAAATCAGGTTTGGCATTTGCAATTATGACTGCTAAACCAGGAGTTATAAAGTGTRATGTTAGAGAATAGAGGGCTTGATCCTGGGCAGTGCCGAGTGCTCCCAGCATCGCTCAGCAAAACCATCAAAGCATCCATTAATTTTGGTTTAATACACCTAAATTCATTCTGTGGCTAAAGATGTGCTCAAGCCACGTGCCTGGGTCACAGCAGAGACAGGCACTGGGGACATGGAGGAGATCTTTTCCCCTGGGAGAACTCAGTCTGGAGAAGAACTGAGGTGCAGCAGGTGGCCCGGCACAGATCACATCCCACATCCTGCAGGGATCTGCTCCTTTGCTCAGGTGGGCATGGGGCACACAGGGAGATCAGGGGCACACAGAACCAAAAAGGCTTCAAAAATCCATTCCTGAATTGTGGTGGGCATATGGAACAGAGGGAGATCAGGAGCACACAGAACCATCAGGCTCCAAAAATCCATTCCTGAATTGTGGTGGGCATTGTGCACAGAGGGAGATCAGGGCACACAGAACCAAAAGGCTCCAAAAATCCATTCCTGAATTGTGGTGGGCATTGGCACAGAAGGGAGATCAGGAGCACACAGAACCCATCAGGCCACAAGAGTCCATTCCTAAACAGTGGGCATTTGGCACAGAGGGAGATCAGGGCAAACAGAACAAAGAGGCTCCAAAAATCCATTCCTGAATTGTGGTGGGCATGTGGAACAGAGGGAGATCAGGGGCACACAGAACCAAAAAGGCTCAAAAATCCATTCCTGAATTGTGGTGGGCATGTGGCACAGAGGGAGATCAGGGGCACACAGAAACCATCAGGCTCCAAAAATCCATTCCTGAATTGTGGTGGGCATGTGGAACAGAGGGAGATCAGGGGCACACAGAACCCGGAGGCCAAAAGTCCATTCCTGAATTGTGGTGGCATGTGGACAGAGGGAGTCAGGAGCACACAGAACCAAAAAGGCTCCAAAAATCCATTCGTGAATTGAGGTGGGCATGTGGCACAGAGGGAGATCAGGAGCACACAGAACCCATCAGTCCACAACAGTCCATTCCTCAGTTGTACCCTTAAGGACTCCAACACATTTGTTGCTGGAGCTAGTGGATGTCTCATCCTATTTACATAATATATGACCTAATTTTGTGTTCACTGAGTATTTAATTACAGCCGATTGAATACAAAAATGACTCAAAATACTCCCAGCACTAATAATTAATGTTTTAATTGTGTTTTCTTCGTGGGGTTGGTTTTTTTGCCTCGCATGCAGCATTTAAATAATTTGAGCACATATCAAACAAAAAAAAAATTAAATAAAGAAAATGCACTGRTCCTTCTGGAACCAGCTCAGAAGGGACTGGTGCTTGTTTAATGTGGTGGCCCCTCCTTTTTCTCCACAGACACAGGGATTCTCTATTTCACACTCCTGCTACCCGAATTAATGATTCCAGCCCATTTTGTGAACTAGAACCTCTGTCAGCTCACTCACCCAGCTCCATCCCTCTGGGACAGGCCCTTGTCAAGCTGTGGAGCATCATCTGCTGCCTCTGGCAGAGCTGAGGCACAACTGTGCTGAGAGGAATCCGAGCACAGCTGCTCAGTGATCCCACAAAGTGTCTCTGTGAGGAACACCAACTCAGGGTTTTCAAGGTATTTCATAAGAATCTCCTTAATAAGTGAGTATTTCCATCCCAGGCAGGGCTGAAAATCCCRATCCCATTGCCAAWTGTTGCAGCAAATCCAGTCCTGACCATTTCTCAGGGTGGAGGGGGCTRTGCAATATTGTATTRCAGCTCATCAAAAGGCATCAATGACCGTTTAATTAGGCCAGTTCAAAGCACTTCACACTTCAGYTAGCAACAGATTTAAAAAATAAATWAAAATGGAAAAAGAGCAGAAGGACTAGTAACTGGAGAATTGTTCACATACCTCAGACTGAAAGGGTTTACATGTTCTAAACACTTCAGGAATTATGTGTACTGAACCCATAAGGAACAAACCCATCACAGAATCYCTGCCACAGTGTACTGGAGCAGTATCAGTCCTGCTGCAGCACATCCAGGAGTACTCTCTGTGTTTTCTTCCCTGGGAATGACTCAGATAATGACAGCAAGTGGCAAATTAAATCATACCAGTGCTATCTGAGAGCTGCAATCCTTTATAATTAGGGGGCTTTGTTTGTTTAGGGAAAAAAAATCACATTTATAAAAAGCTTATCTCAGGGATAAGGGACCATTGTTTTTAGACTGCTTTTTTAATAATGCCAGCCTTTGAAAAAAGAAAAAAGGGAAAAAAAAACCCCAAACCAAAAACAAARTCTAAAAGATCTTCTAAGCAGAGGGTCATTATAAATAAAACAAAACATTAGCCTGTAAACCACTGTTTCTGCAGAGCCAAGAAATGCTCAAACATGCACAATATGTTAATCCCACACTAAGTTGGACCACTAGTTTTCACCTTGAACCAAATTAAGTATTCTTTCCAAAATTAGTTTATTAGAATAATAATCTCCTCCTGATTCTTTTGCTGAAATAATAATCCTGTTATTACATGGCCATAATATACACCAAGAAAGCAGAGTGCTGTAGAAAGGCCTTTTAGCTTTTGAGATCAATACAAATTACTATGCTCAGCATTCCTCTCTCCAGATATTTACACCATGCTCATCACCTCAGTATCCCAGCTCAATACAAGAAAAGCAAAAACTTGTTCACAACGCAGCATATTTAATCTTCAAGTGCTTGACAAGCACCAGCCAATACCCAGAACTCCCTGGGGGCTGCTCTGATGGAGCAGCTCAGAGGCTGAACAGAGAGAAGGGCTCAGTTCAGGGCAGGGCTGGGCAGGAATTGGGCTCACCTGGTCCAAGAACCCCCAGGTGTAGCAGCCCCTAAATCTGCAGGCACCTGAGCTCGTGGCCACGTTCCCCAAGGTGCTGAGTCCAACACCTTCACATCCCTCCAGCTCTGTGCCCAGCATCTCTCTGGATATAAAGAATTGTCCTCTCTGTCCTCTCCTGCCTGAGCAACTCTGGAAGGTGCTCCAGATTCTCCAGGCTTAAAAAAAAAAATCACCTTATCCAGTGCCAAACCCTGCCATGCAGTCAGTATTTAACCCAAATTTAGGGCTCCACTCAGGGATCCAAGCACTTAAAAGCTGCAAAAGCCAAGTCTTCTATTAAATTTAATCCCAAGCAACCTCTGACATCAGAGCCACAGTGACTAATCCAGCAATGATCAGTGAACAGCTCTGCTCCACAATCATTCAGAAAAGACTGGGAACAATCTCAGGATTTGGGTTTGTGGGAACCTTCACCCACACAGCCCCRGGGAGGGATGCAGAGTCATGGCTGGGTAATCACTCCGTGGGGTTTGTGAAATACCAGAAATCCAGGAAAACCAGAGCTGGAGAAGGCCACTCACAGGTGACTCTGTCATGGACAGAGAGCCCACGGCAGCAGTGACATTTGGATCTGCTTTTGCTGTCATTTCCTGAGGTACAAGGTAAGTCCCCCTCACCTGGGGCCTGGGTGCAGAATAAAGATTAACACTGCCTATAAATACCCTTTAATGCATCACCCTTATTGTTTCTAATGCCTCAGATTAGGTTTGGTTTCGTTTTTAAATGGAAATTAGGTCTTCATCAACCTTGAATGCTCGTTCTTAATCTACCAATTACACAAATTATCTATTCATCCTTGCTGGGCTTTGGTGAGGATTGCTGGGATACCTCCTGGAAATGAACAGCCCTTGGTAGTCACTTAATAAACACAGCCCCAGCCAATACCTAACCTGACCTCTAACCACAGAGACCCTAAATAAGCTGATGTTTTGTAAGAGTCCAGAACATTGTGGGGGTAAGAGTGAACCTGGAGAAATTACTCAAAGGACTTGCCTCATTTTTTTATTTACTATCTAGTGACATTCAGTTCTTCATCAGCCATTTTCTAGGAAGGTTTTATTAATTTTAATAGCAAACACACAACACAAGTCCATATATTCATCTGCTTTAGTCTCATTTAACTCCTGCTGAACACAGCTTAGGACTGGAGCTCACAGTTTTTTCTCACTAGAAGAGCTACGAAATTTCCCAATCTCTGTGATTACAAAGTCCACAAACATTTCCAGGAAAGGAATAAATGGGGTATTATCTGAATCATTTATATCCACAAGTTGACCAAGGAAGGACAATTCAGAAGAGAGTGGTTAAAAAGTAAGGAGGAATTTCTAATCTCCAGCAGTGGTTTGATGGCTCCATATCCCCCTGGTTCCTCCTGRCCAGACCAGGGCTCTCCATGTAGGACAAGAAGTTAGGGGAAAGAAGAAGAAAAATAAAGCTTCCTTTGTCTTCAACAGATTTTATAGTTTCTGTTTAGCYTTTCAATGAAATATTTACTTTTCTTGTACTTTATGCTTTAATTATTCATTACTGAAATCAGTTTAAAGAGCTGCCATGCTCTTAAATGAAGTTCTAAAAGCGATACCTGGGAGCTCCCCATTTATTGTAGTTTAGTGACTTTCATCTCAAGTCTGCTCTGACAAACTCACTCCAGACACCACACGAGGAGCTCCTGTGAGGGCTGCCTACAAACCCCAGGCTGYGGCAGCAGCAGAGGCACAGCTGGCTCACTCTGCTCCTGCAGGATGGGGAAAGGCCAGCACTGGGTCTGACTGCAGGGSTTAAACACCCCTGGGGGACATGGGAGGGTTTGGTGTCACTGTGGGTCCACCACACGAGTGGCACAGATGATCAACATCCAACTTTAAAGGCAAAAGAGAGGGGAAAAAAGAGCACAGAGAATACTGAGAGAATACTGGCTCCATGGCACAGCTGGGAGCAGGACATGGACAGGTTCCTCCACCCACAGGCAGGTCCCTGTGTGAGAGGTCTGCAGCACATGAAACACCCAGACAGGGCTGAGGAGGGTCTGCAGATAAACCCTCCTCCCCCCACGCTCAGAAGAGAGCAGCAAAATACAGCTCAGAGCAGCAAAATACAGCTCAGAGCAGCAAAATACAGCTCAGAGCAGCAAAACACAGCTCAGAGCAGCAAAATACAGCCACAGCAAACACAAGTTTAAAGTTCACCCAGTGCCTTTTCACAGCAAGATGTGTCTGTGCACAACCCAAAACCCTGCTGGCACTGGCAGGGCCTAGCAATAAAATTCCTGCCTAAAACTTCTCAGTTTGTCTTCACAAGGAAAACCAGAGCTGTCGTCACCTCACCTTGGCTAACCCAGGGCAGCTTTCAGAGGCCAAGTCCCTGCAAATGGTGCAGCTTTTGACAAATTACCGTGGTCAGACCAGCCTGGAGGTCCCTATCACCTGCCAGCATCTCTGAAAATGTGTTCCCTGGTCTCTCCTGAAGTGCAGCTGGTGGCAGGGATGACAGTGAGTCCCACTGCTGGTGCCAGCACTGAACACAGAGATGATTTCAGCTCGCAGTCCAGCTCAATATCACTCTGGAGGGAGAGGGGAATAGGAACAAGCAGACTACACTGGTCAGTGTGACAGTCATTTGTCACCAGCTGAACTCTTGTCAGGTCTGGGGCACTTCATTTTTTTCACTTGTTCAGCATCACAGCAGTGGAGATGATTGAGAACAAGGCTGTGGTGTCTGTGCAGATCTGCAGAGAAGGCTCCCAGGAGGGACAGCAAGATGCTCACTGGGGTGGCTCAGGAAGGCAGCAACAGAAACTGGCAGCACAGGTTTGAGGGGGGTTCTTGTCAGAATCAAACACAACAGTTTGGGTGGGAAGAGGCTTTAGGATTCCTTGGGCAGGGACACCTCCCTCCATCCCACTGCTCTGAGCTCCAAACAACCCTGGGCACACCAGGGATCCAGGGGCAGCCACAGCTGCTCTGGGCACCCTGTGCCAGGGCCTGCCCACCCTCACAGGGAAGGATTCCTTCCCTCCATCCCATCRATCCCTGCCCTGCCATTCCCCTTTTCTTTTAMCACCACATGTCATTGTAAAAAGCCCCTTTCCAAAACACGCTGCTGTTATTTCATGAACAGTAGATACAATATAAAATCAGACCCTGAGAGTAATTATGAGGTTCAGGATAATGCTACTATTATTTCTGGTGTTCAGTTGCTCTATCTGGTGTCTAATGCATCTCAGAAGCTCATTATTAATCTCAAAAAAGAAAAAAAAAGTGTCTCTATCTAATTGACTAACTGGGAATACTAAATATTTCAGATTGTGTTTTGTTTGTTGTTGTTGTTTTTTGAAGAACTCAAAATTTTCAAAACATCTAGAGGGCTCCTAAGGAATAGCATAAAACAAATACTTTGCATTTTCAAAATTAAAATTCTGGAAGAGGCTCTAAACCTAACACCAAACACTTATGCAACTTGAATTTTAACCATCTTCACATCCTTAATCTTCATGATGTTTAGTACATTACATTTCTTTGACAACTAATCAATCAAAGGCATCATACCTTCTGTAAAGCTGCCAATTTAGTGTCATTTTGCCCTCTCTCAACAACGATTTATTTTCTACAGAAACTTCCTTGTTTATTTTATATATGTATAATTTATATATATAAAAATATAGCAGAACCAAGAGGGGAAATAAGAAAAGCAGAGCAGCCAACACAATATTGCACCACTCAGGACTGTCAAGAAGAAACCCATGGCTTTCCATGGATCAACACAGCATTGAGGACATCCCCTCGCCTCGGTGTCCAGCCAGGGAAAGCAGAGAATTGGCTCTAAAAGGACTGAGAAGCTCTGGAAAGAGGCCACGGAGGAGCCAGCAGCAGTAATGAGCTCTGTGAATGAAGAGAGGAGCAGTTTTTCCCAGCTCTGGCACAGSGGATGGTTGTGAAATGCAGTCTGGTGGTTGAGAGCGCTGCCGAAAATAAAACCCCAGCACATCGCTGTTTGTCCAGGGCCTGACATAAATGTCAGGAGAGATGAAGGGAGAGTGGAAAGAGATCAGCATTAAATACTAACGGAGGCAACAGCACAGAACTGCTGGAGGAAATGGCAGCTCCAAAATCACAGCAAATCTCCCCCAGCAGGGAAGGGAACACCGAGGGACGCCCACCACGAGCAGGGCYATTCTGCAAGGGAAGGGAGATCCCTCTGCCAGGTAGGTGCTGCTCTCCCTAAAAGCACGGGGGGGATTTTCAAAAAGAGATTGATTTCCTAAACGGGAACAACACCGCAGCCTAATTCCATTATTTTCAAGGGAGCTGAATTTGAAAGGTCTATTCAGGAGATGTGTATAAGAGACAGCAACACCGCAGCCTAATTCCATTATTTTCAAGGGAGCTGAATTTGAAAGGTCTATTCAGGTGTGATGGCACCTTCCGGGACAAGGCCTGAGGAATCAATTCTACAAACCACGGTGATTGAGGCCACTTAAGAAAAAACAACAGGAAAAATCAAATCTTCCACAACAATCCAAAGAACCACCCCTAAAGCACCTGACGGGCAGAGAGCAGATTGTTCTTGCAGGAGCACACCTGGCCCCAGCCCTGACTGCCCATCCTGGGAATCCACAGCGCTTCCTACAAGCCTCAGGCTACTCCTGGGAGCAGGATTTTCCCAAAATAACGCCAGGGTGAGGAATGCAGACCCAGGGCTTGCTCTGGGGGAATGGGGCAGGGCCATCATCCCCCTACAGAGCCTTGGAAAGGCTGGAATGATGGTTGGATGCAAGGGATGCCAGTACTGACTGGAATAAAGCTGATATAAAGATACATCCAGCCCACAAGCCTCCCCCTCAGAGTGAAAGCAAACCCATCCCACACCATGGCAGCACTGCTCTCAGCCAGGAAGAATCCAAGGATRTCAAACGTGAGGCTGAATGACAGACTGGGAGAGGAGGGGAAGGGAAGCTCCCACCTGCAGGAAAGGCTCACAGGTGCTTTTAAACTCATTAGCAGAAACCTGCACAGGAATATAACAAAATTCAAAATTCAAACACCCAGTTAGGGAGGGCAGCTGGGCACACAGCAGCCTCCCAGCTCCCAGGATATTGGTTTAATATCCAATTATTTAATGGCTATTCATAAACTTTACCAAAACTTCCTGGTCACCTCCTCACTCCCTGCCAAGCTGGTGAGCAGTGCTGAGCTCTGCACAGRCACCTTCCCACACCACAGCAGCACCCACAATTTGATGAATTACCAGTTCCTCCTGCTGCTTTTGAATACWCATCAAATGACTTCTGAGCTACCACTCAAGCCTTAAAAGCTTCTTACAACCCACCCTAGAGCCAGCTCCAATTTGGAGTGCTGGGCACAGAAAACCTGCAACACTGCGAGCCCTCAAGATAAAAACTTCTGCCTAAAATTTACTGCACCAGCACCTAGAAAATGAAATTAAATGGTCCAAGGTCACAATAGGCCCTAAAAGGCCACAGGTACCTCCCATCTTATTTCCATAAGTTGTACCCAACACCTTGTGCTCAGAAATTCTTGTACTTCCATTTCCTCTCTCTGAGACTTCAGTAATTCAATTATTCCCTTACACTGTGCAAACTCAGACATAAAACTTTGCCCAAAAACTATAAAGGATGTATTTCTATGCAATAAGATGTATCAGAGTCCAAATTTCATTATTTTCCTCAGTTCTGCTCACGTTTCAGGGGTTCTTGTGAACATCACAAACAGCAACTCCTCTGCTCCACGTGTCAACCCAAAAGCCAYCCATGGCTGGGCAACTCTGCCTGGTCCTGCCTGTCCCTCCTCAGGAAGGCTGCCAAGCCTAGAACTGGTTTTAGCTGTCTGTGAAAGGATCAGTGAGGAATATCCCAGAGCTGGACATCAGTGATGGGAAGAGAAACCATCAGATATAAACCCAACAAAGAAATGCAGGCATATTTATCAACCTGCACTCACCACCCTCCAGCCTGTGCAGCTCAGGCTGCACCTTAATCTGGCATCTATTAAAAGGTGTAAGACAACACTGCTCCACCACTGGGGTCCTGAGCCACTGTGCTGGCAGGGGACACGTCCCCACAGCTGTTCCTCCTTCCTCTGATTCTAATCAATCCTGTTTACTCCTCTCCTGTGCACCTCCAGGCAAAAATGGCCCTTTAGCTACTGTACATCTTATTTGTCCTTGCTTTTGCAATAAGCACTCACATCAATGAGTGTTTAAAACACTGCAAAATTCAAAAGAAACTCCCCTAGGTGGTCTATGCATACAAATAAGTATATATTTTGCTTTTTTCATAAAAAGACACCCTGCAGGTTTCAAGCTCCTCTCACTGCAAGAGATATTCTCAGGCAACAATGCTGATTTGGTGTAAGCTGATCCYTATCACTGAATCCTGCCTTTGTTTTTGGCAGTCCTCTTTCAAGGTGACTAAATTAAAGTGGAAGTACAATTCCAGGCAGCCCAACAAGGGGCAAGGCTGTTTTGCAAAATCTAAAAGGCTAAATAAGATGAAGCAGACTTTCAAGCTAAAGAATTAGCTCATTAAAAAAAAAGAAAAGGCACTGAGAATGTCACTGGTCATCATGGAATCAGAATCCCAGGATGGTTTGGGATGGAAGGAACCTTGAAGCTCATCTCATTCCAACCTCCTGCCATGGCAGGGACACCTTCCACCATCCCAGGCTGATCCAAGCCCCATCCAGCCTGGCCTTGGGCACTGCCAGAGATCCAGGGGCAGCCACAGCTGCTCTGGGCACCTGTGCCAGGGCCTGCCCACCCTCATGGGGAACAGTTCTTAATTCCCAATATCCCATCAAATCTGTCCTCTGGCAGCAGGAAGCCATTCCCCATGTCTTGGCACTCCATGCCCTTTTCCAAAGTCCCTCTGCAGCTCTCCTGGAGCCCCTTTAGGCAGTGGAAGAGGCTCTGAGCTCTCCTCCTCACCTTTTCTTCAGGCCGAATAACCCTGCATCAGAACTGGAAAAATTACACCAGCAGGTGAAAGCAACACCAAAGCTCCTGACTCAGAACCCCTCACATTTAATGGTCAGGGGTATGGGCAGAYTTTAAGAAGCTGCTTCCTCAGTGAACCTGATTGACATGAACACAACTGGTTTGGCTGAATTCAAGCAGTTCAGCCCAAAACATGTGGCTTGTCKCTACCCCCAGCCCCTCCAAAACCACCATGCACAGCAGATACAAAGAGACAAATGGAGAAGATAGCTGAGTTCGTTCTAAGTGTGTGAGCCTGAAATTGCTAAGAAAAAATATTTGCTGTCTGCACCTGTGTGAAATTGAGCTCAGGGCTGTAAGTGCTCTCAGCACCGTGCACGCTGTGGCACCAATACACTAATCACCCAAGGGTTCAGCAGCCTCGTTAAAATGCAGCAGCAAAGAGCACATTTCCTCATCTAACAGACTCCAAAAATGAGCTGAGGCACCCTTCCTTTGCAGCAAAGCCAGGGCTTGGCACTGTGGGCAGCTGTGTGCACCCTGAACTGAGGGGTCCCTGAGCCCATGGCCCATGCCAGGTTACCCAGGGGTGTGTGGGGGGCAGCTCCACGGCTGCCAAAGCACATTCTCAGCTTTTGCACAGACTAAATCCCCTCAGACAGAGCCACTCCTCACACACATCAAGGCTGGCTGAGACTCTCCAGCCCACCACACACGAGCCTTTCAGTCTGGCCAAAAACCACATCCTACCAGCGAGCCCTGGCAAATCACAGCTGGGAATTCACAGCACACAGATCCCAGCAGGAGACCTGGAAGGCAAAATCTCCAGGTGTGACATCTGCTATTCCTATTCCTGCCAACACCAGTTCCTGGTGTGGGAGGTACTGGACCCCCCTGCAGCCCAGGCTGCGAGCCACCCTCCTCACCTGTGGGGCTGCAGGGTGAAACCAGGGGCCCAGCCCGGCCCAGGGAGCTGAGCAGGGATTCTGCAGGCCAGGCTCTGCTCACWGAGCCCAGCAGAGCCCCTGAGCCACGGCAGGACCACGGCAGAGCCCAGGCAGTGCTGCTGCCAAGCTCACCAAACACACTCAAGGCCAGACTGCTGCACACTAAAATAGCTGCTGCATGAAAGGCACAGCCAGCTCTGCATATTCAAGATCAGAGCAGAGATAGATGATGAGATTCTCTGAGCTACTCACAAAAGCCAAAAATCACCAGTGCATTTACAGTTCAATATTCGCCTAATCCCATCTTTATTTCTGCTGCATAAATGAAGCTCATTACAAATTATTTTCTTCAGAAAGCTACCAGCAACGCAAAATAATTTATGAATGTGCTGTTTGCATTTATACATCCTTGACACCCACAGCAAACATCAAAACAAGGAACRCAGTCAGTCACATTGGTTGTAAGACACGATTCCTCTTTTCTCRGTGGATTCTGTCACAGCTACACCCAGCAAGCTCCTCCAGCAGCATCTTTTATGTTATCAGGTGTACAGYCACACAGGTACACATCTCCACTTCCTGGGGGCTCAGCCTCAGCCCACCTTGCTCTCCTGCACGAGCAAAGGCATTTTGTGACAATGCACATACACCTATTGAATAATCACTGGCACAAACTAAACAGTGAAATGTTCTGACCCTGCTCTCCGTGCTGCTCCCCTCCTCACTCTCACACTACACCATTTGCCCACCAGAAAATGGTGAGGTTCTGACATGCAGGACACACCAGGGGTGGCAGCAGTGCAGGAACCACACAGCAGCACAGCCTGTCCCACCCAGAGGGACCTGGAGCACCTGCCAGGACAGGCAGGGCTGGTACAGCACACATATGCCCACATCTGGAGCATCTGCCAGCCCAGGACAGGCTGGTACAGCACAATGCCCACATCTGGAGCACCTGCCAGAGACAGGGCAGGGCTGGTACAGCACAATGCCCACATCTGGAACATCTGCCAGGACAGGCTGGTACAGCACAATGCCACCATCTGGAACATCTGCCCAGGGCAGGCAGGGCTACACAGGACAATGCCCAACATCTGGAACATCTGCCAGGACAGGCAGAGAGCTGGTGACAGCACAATGCCACATCTGAACATCTGCCACGGACAGGACAGGGCTGGTACAGCACAATGCCCACATCTGGAGCATCTGCCAGCCCAGGACAGGCTGGTACAGCACAATGCGCCACATCTGGAACATCTGCCAGGGCAGGCAGGGCTGGTACAGGACATGCCCACATCTGGAACATCTGCCAGCCAGACAGGCTTGGTACAGAGCAATGCCCACACTGGACATCTGCCAGGACAGGTCAGTGGTAGCGTCAGCACAATGCGCCACATCTGGAAAACATCTGCCAGACCAGGCAGGCTGGTACAGGACCAATGCCCACATCTGGAACACATCTGCCAGGACAGGCTGGTACAGCACAATGCCCACATCTGGAACATCTGCCAGGACAGGCAGGGCTGGTACAGCACAATGCCCACATCTGGAACATCTGCCAGCCCAGGACAGGCTGGTACAGGACAATACCCACATCTGGAACATCTGCCAGCCCAGGACAGGCTGGTACAGGATGCTGCCATCCCACCTTCCCTGTGGGTGACTCCCTCCCAGCACCCAGGAGGCAAAGCTGACATATCAGGACTTGCTTTGCACTTCCTTCCTTGAGCACTTCAACAGGATACAGATCTCAACAAACAAATTCAGGGACAGGATTCCCCTTTTTTTTGGAAATTATTATGGTTACAAGAGCACACACCCCCCCCATGAACACCTCAGCATGCAGAGCAAGGACAGGATGAGCGCTGCCAGACGTGCAAGGGCTGCACACCTGGCCCAGGGACACAGGTGGCACATGCTCGGGGRGTGGGCACCCTGGAGTTGCCTGGGTGGCTCTGCCATGGCTGGTGCCCACGGGGCAGGGTGCATCTGTCCAGCCCCCAAAGCCTTCCCAGCCTCTGAACCTCGGCACTGACACAAGCAGTGTGAACAGCAAAGCTGTGGCTGGTGAGAGCTGAGCAGACACAGGGGGTGCTGGGGAGGCCAGAGCAGCCCCCACAGCTCCCTGCCCTCAGGGAGACCCTGCTCCAAGGGGAGGGGGCTTGGAATGGGGGGAGATTCCAGCCCTGCTGCCTRTGGCCCCRCCAGCCAGGCTGGATGGGGCTTGGAGCACCCTGGGCCAGGGGAAGGTGTCCCATGGCAGGGCTGGGATGAGTTCAGAGTCCCCAAACCAGCCTGGATTCCATGAAGCAAAAGGACCCCCAAGGCTCCCAAGAGCCCAGATGTCTGTGTCCCCAGCACATCCCACACGTTTGGATCTGCAGGACCTGGTCTGAGCAGCCCATAGACAGCCACCAGCCCAGCCTGAGAGCACCACAGCTCCCTTTCCTCCTCAGGGCTTTGTGTTTGCAGGAACCAGACACAAAGAGGGACTCTTATCATCAGCTCTGTGCTGAACACACACAGACACACACACAGAGCCCTCCTGATTGCACACACCAGCTAAAATCACCATCAGGAATTCTCCTCAAACGTTGTTATGTTAACCTCACTCCATCAGCCAATAGCTCTTTTCCTTCTAAGTCCTTGAACACCAGTGATTTTATACCAAATTCAATGTTTGGTCTGTGTAGTYTGGCAATTCAGGGGGGAGAAAAAAGGAAAAAAAAAAAGAGAGAGTACTACACTTAACACATTTGGAAATACAACTAATCAYATACAACTTCACAAATAAGCAGGCCCCTCTGCCCCCAAAATAAAAAAGAAAAACTAGAGTGCAAATTTAGGAACTGAGAATGGAGCTTGGAAATTTGCCACTAATGGAGAAGAGGAGATYTGGCTTGTGGAATAACCCCACCGTTTCTGTGGATAATCATTATTTTCAGTTTGGCCTCCCTAAATTAAATCGGTTTTAATCTTTCCTGCTAAACTGGCACAAGGCTGACTCCAGCTTTTGGGTGTCCATTTGTTCTACCACATGACATCACGAGATGCCTGCCAATAACAGAGAGATGCCTAAAAGCCTTGAAATTCTTGGCTTTGGGACTCCAGGTTTTCTGAGAACTGTTAATTTACTTTGGCTTAAATCCTAGATTTTGGCTCCACTTGAGAAAAGTATTTCTCACACAGTAATTAAACTTGTAGTGGACAACACTGAAGCAATAGGGGACGAGCTGCAAAGACAGGATGTTGTCTAGGCACGTTTTTCTGAGCTTTCTCTTCTTGCAGCCATGAGAAAAAAGCACTGAAGGACCAATAACACAGTTTAAGTTCTAATTAGAGGAATCAAGSAAGAAGAAATGGCATTTGTTAGACAAAACTTTATATATAATTACAAAATTGGAGAAAGCCAAGCTGTCAATTGGAAAACAAACTGAGACCGTGTAAAATTCAGAACAGGAYACAGCAGCAGTGAAATTACCTTTCCCCAAGAACATTTCCTGGGGTCTGAGCAGCATCTTTGTGCTGGTGCACAGCAGGAGAAGCTTCACCTCTCCCACCTGCACAGGGATTCTCCTCAAAACCACAGTAAAACCAGGGGACAGCACAAAACCAGCACCCTGACCCTCGGAACCAGCCAGGACAGAGGCCCTTGGCTGCTCCTACATGGGAATTTGGCTGCATTTCCCTGCCCTGCTCGTGGAGCAGGAGAACAGAAATGGCACAGGACTGCAAGTTCAAATACATTACAAAATAATCTGCAAAAATAGCTGGGCCTTGTAAGAAATATCCTTCTCCATGGAAACCACCAGACGCTCCCAATTCTGGCAGACTGAGAGAACGGGTTTGTATTATTAAAGGAAATGTCTGTGTACTCGGGCTTTTGTAATTCTAACCRTCAGCAAGAGAGGAGCAATTGCTGGTGTCCAGCACAGGCCAGCTGAACTTCCCACAGCCTCTGCCCCTCCAGGGATCTGGAATTCCCCAGGGACAGAAGGATGGGCGGGGGGTTTGCTGTGCAGGTCCCCGCAGAGCTTTTAATTACACATACAGAGTGGAAAGAAGCAKGGAACAAAAAAGACCCCCTGGGGTTTTAGAACACCTGTCCACACAAATCAGACACCTCCACGGATTTGTGTGGGGAACGAGGCAGAGCAGTGCTCCTGCAGCACACTGATAAATGCAATGTGTATATTTCAGCATCTGTGTGTTCCAAACCTCTCACACTCGAGCAAGGGCAAGATAAGCCATTACTATTCTCTCCCTCACCCAAAACAGTTTCCACTTTGGATGCCAGGTGGGGAACTATAGATTAATTAACTCCCAACTGGCACTGATGGGATAATTACAGTCTCCTGTCTCTGGATTTCACTATTTCCAGCTGAACTCCCACACCAAAAAGCAAATCCTAACCATGAACCTCCACTTCTCTGCTGATTCCCAACAGGGCACTGACCCCTTACCTGGGGAGGCTGGGATTCACAATTCAGAAGAACTTAATAGAATATTTTTAAAGAAATAAAAGTGCTGCAGCCTCAAAACATGAAAGGGCTGGGCTACAAAGGAGCACTCATATAGAGAGCAATTATATTTTTGATATCTAATGGTTCTGCCTCAGGAAGCAAGAGCTGGCTAGCATCAAACTGTATAAAAGAAAGGATTATGGGCTCATGAAAAAAGAATGCCATTTTGATTTAAAACCCAGCAAAGCATAGTGCAGATTTGTTATTTTAACTCACAGTGCTTAATTCCTATAACAAGCCTGAATGCCATTAAGGACGAAAAATACACGAAATACTTGTGGTACAAGACATTAAAAGTAACCTCAGTTCTCATCAGTGGCTCTGAACATGCCATTCTCTGCTTCCTGGAGCTGCTCTGCACCTGCACAATGCATCTGGGCTACACAAGGCTGCAGCAGGGAAAATTAAACCAAAAAAAAATTCAAACTCATTTCCCAGAATCAGCCTCTCCCCAGCATTTCCCAGGTTATGGTAACTCCCAGGCAAAGCAGCCCAAAACCTCCTCCTGGCTCCCCAAGCACCAAAAGCAGCTCCCACCTGGTTTCTGTGATTTCATTCAGGGCCACAGGTACCACAGCCCAGTTTTTAAAAGAAATTCTCAGCATTTAATCCCCAGCACCAGCAATCATCATCARGGGTGAAATACAGAATTTGCACAAAAAGAAAAAGATTTAGTTCTTCCTCAATTCATGAAATTAAAGGATAATCCCCAATTATTCAGAATACTTTTGTAGTCTGGTATCTCAATTTGCCTTTTACTTTTATAGTGGGGTTTTGGGTGGTTTTTTTGTGGGTTTCTTTTGAAGTCACTCGTGTCCAGAGGATTTAGAAATAATGCAAAACCAGTTGCTGCTCCCTGTTTTAAAGAAATGGGTGTGTTCAGTGTGCCTTGTTTCATAAAGCAGCATGCAGCATGAGCAAATAAACAGACAGAAATATGTTCTTGCTGCATTAGTCCATTAAAAAGAGGAAAAAATCAAAAAAGAGTTCTAACAAGCAGATGAGGATGAGATTTCTGCAGCACCTGCACCATCACCACGACAAATGTGACACTGGGCACACACACGAGGGAGGATGGCACAGGGGCCAAGGCACAGCACAGGGGTGGAGAACTAAATCTCTGCTAAAATGTGGTGGTTTGGGATGCCTGGCAGTGCCCAGGGCCAGGAGCAGCTGGGGCAGTGGAAGTGTCCCTGCCATGGCAGGGCTTGGACCAAAATGGGCTTTACAGCTCTGTCCAACGCAAACCATCGGAARGAAATTTTTTTTCCTGCTCAAACAATCACCCCAAAGCATGTTGGAAACTTCCCATTTTTGTTAGGTAACCTCTGGATGAAGCCCCTGGAAGATAAATTAACAGACTGCAATGGTTAACAAGGCACCTTTTGACAAGACTGATAATCCATGCAAATTSCTCTGCTTGCCAAAAATCCCAATCCCACACCTGAGATGGTTCAGGAGGGAGAAGGGTCCCCTCCTGGCACACCCCATCCATCCCAACCCACCCCATTCCCCCAAAATCCCACCTTCACCTGCCCCCTCACAGCCTGCCCCAAAGCCCCATCTCCTCCACACCTAGTAAAGCTGTGCAGGCACACTCTGGAGAAYATTTCTGTGCAAAAACTGGGGAATGGTGTCAGAGATGGAACGAGAAGTGTTCTGCTGAGAGCTGGAACAGGAAATGCTGCTCTCTTTCTGCTGTGAAAGGACAGCAGCTGTGTTTCCTCTCTGCTGACATCTCTTTCCATGGCCACCACTTTCTTCTAAACCCTCCTGAAAACCCAGTCCCTGAAACTTCACACCAAATTATCCATAGGGGTGAACCAAGGGAATGTCAAATCATTATGTTAAAGGATAAAATTAAGTAATCTGAGAAAGAAGTGATCCAAAAGCCATCTAAATAACTTTACTCCCTTCTTTTCTGTCCCTCCCTTATCCCATTTCTCAGATCCCAAGCCCAGAGGCTACTCCAGGATGCATTTGTGTATTTTGGGGTGAAGGTGACACTGATTTTTGACTAATTCCAGCTGGATCAGTAAAACAAAACAGCATTCTGCAAGACTTGGGTGCCTCAAGCTGGCTCCTTTAAGAACACTCCTGTAAAAACCAGCCAAACCACAACTATTTTCTAAGATTACCCTTTAAGTAAAAGTCCTGGGTTTATTTTTCCTGAATCAATAWAAAAAAATTTATAAGGGTTTTTATGACTCTTTTGATATTTATAAGAGCCGTTTAGCAGGGAATAAAACAACCCTACTGACTATTCAGGAAAATAAAATTCTATACAAAAAAAGAGCTGTCAGAAGCCTTGGCTAGTTAAAAAAACTTGCTAATTTCTATAAATCACAGCTTAAATTTTGGGTGAAGCCACAGCAGGTACATAAGGGCAAKACTGTAGTTCTCTTCTTAACATCATTCAAACAATCAGATCCAGACAGAAGAAAGAAAATTCACTGCTTTCAAGTGATGAAGGCTATAAATTAATATAAAAATATTTAAATGTGAAATCTGAAGAGACAAAAGGCTGCTGGAGGACAAGCACTGCAGCAGCCAAATTCAGATTTTTAGCCTCTGAAGGCTTCATGCACTCAGCCCATCCTTCCAGGGGTCTCCACAGCTCTAYGCAGTGGAAAAACATCAAGGAAGCACAAAGATGCCCAGAAATAAATGGATCTACCTCTGCTGGCTGCCAGGCAGAGCTCCATCAGGATGAGCTCCARGGAAGCTGGGCAGGACCCACTCCCCTCCCACAGGAGATGCATTTTAGCTGGGACAACACATGCAGGATGGACCCACCAGCAGACAAATGCCCTTTCTGGTTTTTACAGCCCAGGAAGCTTTACAGCTCATTTAAAGGAAGTATCTTGGATTTTTTATGCTGTTTAAAGCTTTGGGTTTTTCAGTGCAACAGTGTCACAGCTCAAAATCACTCCTGCCACACACACAGTGAGAGGCTGGTCAGAAGAGGCCTCTGCTGCACCACCTGCCCTTCCCCATCCAGTTTGCTTTCCTGGGGAAGAGGGAAACACCCCAGGAACACCTTTCAATCCRCACCACAGAGCCTCCAGCTCGCCTTCCACTGACCTGCATTTGCCAACCTGCCCYCAAAACATCTTTTCCCTCATTTTAATTTAGTTTAATTGAGAAGCAGGTGCCTGCTGCAGTCCCACAGGGCATGTCTGCATCCTCCTGCTGACGTTCCAGAGGTTCCCTGCCATTCCTGCTGAGCCAAGGCAGCTCTGCCCAGGCAGGGACAGGCACCAGCTCTTCCCAAGGCTGCCAGAAACTGGAGCCAGCCACCATGTCTTGCTCCAGGAACCACAGGGATGGAGGGATGGAGGGATAATGGTGGATGGATCCATGGTATGGATGAGGGAGGGATCCATGGGGTGATGATGGATGGAAGGATGGATGGATGGGATGGAATGGATCCATGGGTGTGAATCCATGGATCCATGGGGGATGACAGATGGGATGGATGGATGGATGGATTGGATGGATGATGGATGGGATGGATGGATGGATGGATGGATGGATGGATGGATGGATGGAGAGGATGGATGGATGGATGAGGGATGGATGGAGGCATGGATGATGGATGGAGTGGAGGATGGGGCATGTGAGGGATGGATCCATGGGATGGAGGTAGAGATGAATATGGATGGAGGAGATGGTGATGGAGGATGGTATGGATGGATGGATGATGGATGGTGGATGGGATGGATGGATGGATGGAGGGATGGATGGAGGATGGATGGATGAGATGGATGAAGATGGATGGTGACTGGATGGATGAAGGGATGATGGACAGATGGATCCATGGATGGAGGGACACACAGCCACCTCCTTGCCCAGGTGGCAGCTCCCAGTGGCAAAGGCTTCCCCAGGGTAATTCCAGCTGTTCCAGGTGCCTGGAGCAGAGCTGTGCCCCAGGGTGGTGGCCATGGGCTGCTGGGGCTCAGCTGAGCTGCAGGAACTGAGGTTTATTCATGACCAGACCCCTTGCAGGAATCACCACAAGCTTTGATTTCCACCACAGAGAATTAAAGCCACAATGGCAAAAATAAAGCTTCAGTGGGAGTGACACACAATTTGTACCAAGGAGGCCAAAACAGGGCAGGGAGGAGCAGGGTGAGAATTTGTTCTTGTAAGGAGAAAGGGGAGGCAACCCAACAGGCCTGGGCTCCTTTCCATCATTTCTGRTATGGTCTACACCTCTTGATACCAAGAACAAGGCAAAGTTCACTAAAAGGACACAATGCAAGGAGCTCCAGCCATTCCATACCCAATTTTAACAGATSTGAAACCCTCTGAAGTCAAAGCAAGTATTTCCCTGAACTCTTATGTGCCTTCTGCTTCTGTCTTTTCTTTTTGTCATTTTCTTTTTCACAGGTATTTCAGTCAAGAATATTCATACTCATCCTGTCCACTCCTCAGGAGGGTGGAGAGGTGTTCYGTGCCAAAGGTATAATCAAGTGCTCAGATAAGCTTACAGCTTTAAAGCCAGACATCAGTAATAGAAGCAATCACAGCCATCAAACTACTAAGATGAGCAGTAATGGGATTATCTGTCAACACAAACAAAAGGATAAATACAAGCAAACCCATCAGTCCCTGAAACCTAATTCTCATGTTAATCTGAGACTATGGCAGGAAGATTAAAGAACCCTAGGATCAAATAAAAAGTTATTGACTGTAAAATTCCTGCCTTAAACAAAGCAGGTGTTTGTGGTTTGGGATAACCARGTGTATGGCACCAGCTGGCTAAGGACAAAATCTGCACCATCCCAAAGGAGCAAAACAAGGGACACGAGTCAGGGAATTCTCTCTTCCAGGAGGGGCTTGGAGCAGCAGGGATAGTGGAAGATGTCCCTGCTGGTGGCAGGGGGTTGGAACAAGACCCTCATCCCTGTCTCCCTGCACCACTGAAGGGAGGAGGTAGAGCTGGGATGCAGGCAGAGCTGGGGGCAGGTYTTTTGAAGGTCTTATTTCACTTCTCATTATCCTGCTTTGGCTTTGCTAGTAATAAATTCAATTAATATCTCTAATTCAAGCCTGTTTTGCCTGTGATGGTATTTGGTGAGCGATCCCTCCTAGACCTTATCTCAGCTCATGAGCCCTTCACTGCATTTCCTCTCCCATGCAGAGGGGAGTGAGGGAGAGGCTTTGGTGGATCAACCCWCCACATCTCCCTTCACCACATCCCAGCAGCAAGGAAAAAACCCAACTCACCACTAAACCACAGCAGAGCTGAAGGCAAACACAGCATGGCACTCAAACCCCTCTGTCACTTGGCCAGACTGACTGGTGTGCACACAGCCAGAGCTGAAACAGCCTCTGCAGAGCTCTGGAGTGTCAGGGCAGCAGGGACAGCTCAGGGCTGAGCTGCTGCCCTCCTCACATCRGCATTTTACATCACAGCATCACCTGCCTCTGCCTCAAACTGCTGGGAGCTGTGTCAGGCAGGAAAAGAGACCCTGGGCTTGTGCTGCCAGGTGAGCAGGGGAGGTGTGAAACACAGGAACACAGGTGTGAAACACAAACACGGGTGTGAAACACAAACACGGGTGTGAAACACACGAACACGGGTGCAAAACACAGGAACTCAGGTGTGAAACACAAACACAGGTATAAAACACACAAACACGGGTGTAAACACAGGAACACAGGTGTAAAACATGAACAGAGGTGCAAAACATGAACACGGGTAAAACGCATGAACACGGGTGTAAAACAGGAACACAGGTGTAAAACACAAACACAAGTGTAAAACATGAACAGAGGTGTAAAACATGAACACAGGAATAAAACACATGAACACACGTGCAAAACACAAACACAGATGTAAAACACAAACACAGGTGCACACACATGAACACAGGGGTAAAAAACATGAACACAGGTAAAACACACATGAACACAGGTGTAAAACACAAACACATGAACACAAACAGGTGCACGCACATGAACACAGGTGTAAAACACATGAACACAGGTGCACACACATGAACACAGGTGTAAAACACAGGAACATGGATGTAAAACAAACAGGTGCACACACATGAACACAGGTGTAAAACACAAACACATGAACACAAACAGGTGCACACACATGAACACAGGTGTAAAACACATGAACACAGATGTAAAACACAAACAGGTGCACACACACAAACACACACCAACCAACCAGACCCTGGCAGGAGTCTGAGCACAGGGAAGGAGCCAGCCCTGCTCTCCTCCTCCCCAGC